>RPOG01002180.1:0-104106 GCA_008086565.1 Thalassoma bifasciatum | reverse complement strand
TGAAAAATATTTTGTGGTTTTGGAGCAGAGCTGAATTTCTGATGCCAGCTTTGTGTCTCTGTAGATGAGATCCAGCACCAAACACTCTGTAAAACAGCGAGCGGATAAATGGCCGAGCAAAACAGAATGAGATAGCAGGGCGTGTGCCAGCCCCACACGCCCCCCTCTGTTTGGTACAGGTGAGGAATGTGGGGGGGGCAGTGCACTTCAGTCAGACAATCTGAACCGCTTTCAGGACACAGATGGGACTTCCTGCTGCTTTTGGAATAACAGGAATATTTTTCATGTAAATGATTATTTAATATCCTGCACACACGCAGGAGCAGAGGAAAGGTTTCAACAGGATCCTGCTGCTTCTCTACTCAGTCCAACACTCAGCAATGCTCGAGCACGAAGGCAAACCGCTGAGAGATGACGCTTTGGCTGAACTCGAGCTCAGACTCATCAGTCAGTGGCAGAATGGAGCCAGTGTGCTGCAGCTTTAATTGGGTTTTTAGGGAATAATGTGGTAATGATCAAGTCTAAACGCAGATGATGGAGAGCGGCCTGAGAGTGAGGCGAGGGTCAAATCTATTTAGATTCCGCTCAGGCAAGAAAAAGCAATCTGCATCCGCAGGAGGAGGAACTAACGGGCAGTAATGTCCATTTTGATACATGTTAAAACAAAACACTTTACTGCAGCTTCTCCTTTCATTCACACAATCATTTCACAATCATTTCAGACAGAGTGGAGTGTGCACACAGGCTATCTGTGAAGAAAAACAGCTCAGTGTTTACTGCACCTCACAGTCATTCAGGAAATCTGTCCGCTGTCACTCTAATTCAGCTTTTACGTGTTTGGTGTTTGTAAAGTCAAGGTTTGAATGAGTCAGAACTGAACAAGAATTTACAAAGCTGGAGCAGAGATGGATGATTTATCTCAGGCTGCAAAATTGAAGCTCCTGGATCTCTTCATGAAACACTTCATTCAGGGTAACGCTGCATAGTTTCATGGATCTTTGAGTAAATCTGCTTCCTCACTCTCTGTAGATTACCTCTATAAAACACTGCCCTCCTTCTCCTCTTTGGATTTTAGAGGGTGAGTATTCTCGGCAAACATGATGACATCGAGGCTCAATGTTCTCTTTAACCAGCTACAACAGTCACACCACAGAGTGTACAAGTTCAGTCATCTGACCTGAAACGCATCACGCCGTCACCAGTTTCTGTTTCCATGATTGATCTCAGATAAAAGTCTGTCTGATGGAGGCATCACATTAATGTAACCTTTCACAATAGCACACAGAGACCTGACCACAGCCCATTCTCATTTTCTCTGTCTGTAAAAATGTAAACATGTACACAACGCTGCTGACGTCACAGATACACCAGCAAGAGCTTGATAAATGGAGACTCATTTTCAAAGAGTGTGGTCACACTGCTGTGACCACGGGGTGTTCACTTATACACATCCATAAGTAGACGTCCAATCAGCTCACTGCTTCTCAAAAAAAAAAAAAAAAGATAAAACCTCACTAATTCTTTGGTAGAGGCATTCAAAGTACAAACCTAACCTGAAACACCAATCAGCATCAGCTGTCTTATTCTTGAGCAACTAAGTGTAGAAAAGCAAAGAGTCAAACAGGTTCTGTGGTGATAAATTGAGTCTTGACCCTGCTGTTTGGAAAACTTTATATGAAATAAGAGTTTAGTTTTATAATTCTGGCTACACAGGGCATCAGTTTTGGAAATAGATGTTCATAGTACGGTTGTACAACATAGTGTTCCAGTATCATCATATCAATATGTGCAATATTCATATTGCAAGGTATATCATATGAAGTTTCTGTGTCCTGTCTACTCCTAGTCACATTACTGATAGATCTAGATGGGCATCCATTTATATAGTTTAACACATTACGTGCAAAAACTCATACTGTTAGAGAGCTCTGTCATCTCACCTGCTGTTACCAGAGTCAGGTAGAGTGACATGCAGAGTGAGTGGTCGAGCGACTGAGAAAGAGCGAGCGATGAGTGTGAGTGGAGTATAGCAAGTATTTGGACAATGTGACAGTTATAATATCACACAAGGTGCTTTATTTAAGACTCAGGGTTAAAGGCAGTGGCTTTCAGATCTGTGCTTTGCTCAGCTTTGTTTAAGAGTCTGTTTTCATTATTTCAAAGAGAATCAGGGAGAATTTAACTGAACAGATTGAAGCAGTAAGCTGTATAAGATATCCCAGTATATATCACAGGAAACAAAAATGCAGTCCAGGTTCTTAGTGATGTTCCAACTCATTGTTTTGGGATTGGGATTCACCAATTATAATTTGTAAGTCCTGACACCAACACTGATACCTGGGCTTTGGTATCAGCTGATAGCCACAATGATCAGACACTGGTATTAACTCGAATTGTCTCTTCCTTGATAAGAGGGGGAGACTGAGATCTACAAATTTGATAACTACATGCTTTTTTACCTTTGAGAACAGAAATGACAGTTTGAACAAATTTAAATAGCCATTTTTTTTCTTTTGTATAAAGAAAATGTGTTTAATATGTAAACGTGTAGTGAGTAAATCCCTAAAACTAAAAGGAATAACAGTTCAGCTGTAAACCTCAGCACTGGATAAGTGAAAAAAACAAACATGAAAATAGTGAAAGGTGCTATCAGTAGTTCGAAGGAATTTCACACCTGTTTTGCCAAAAACTCTGAGCCGTCATCTTTCTTCATAATAACCTCAGTTATGTCTGCCAATCAAAATTCACAGACTTATGGCGATGATGAACACAGATTATCATAGAACTAAGTTGAATAGATGATATCTGTTCTTACTTTTGAGTCACTTTCAGAGCTGACACCTAGATCAGATTGGTGATCCTGGTCTTAAGTGCACAGGTCATTATTTTCCCATGTTCACTTTACGCATGGAAGTGTTGCAACATGTATCACATGACACATTTTAGGTCATTTTCAAACACAGCCCATTTAGCATAGTTAGTGCATTAAACTAATTTGAACTAAGCACTGTTATTACTCCAGCTAAACTTGAGTATCACAACTTTCTCTTGTTCTTAGAGGAAACATGTTCCGCTGACTTCTTCTGACTGATCTCTAACACCATCTCCTGCAGGAGTTTGCAGTTTTCAGAGATAAAAGCAGCCAAAAACACAGAGCGAGTCGACAGATCACTCAGGCTGCAACACTTCACCTTTAAAAAAAACCTCTTTAGGCAGAAGAAAGCATGACTAACTGCTCCCTTGAAACTGAGCAACCAACCCAAAATAGCAGTGATGTCAAGAGACAATGGGCGCCCTCTTTGCAAAGATTGGACTGTTCTGTAGCAGACAGAAAAAGCCTTATGCAACGTGCAGCATATGCTGAAAGAGAGAGCAAGAGAGAGAGAGGCCTGGAAAAGCAGAAGAGGAGAAGAACTTCTCCCCAGTTAATGTTTAATTGAACTGTAGATCAAATGTTTTACTGGCACGCTGCAGTCACCCACAATCTGTGTAGAAAACTCCAATTAGACCATTACTAATGTTACCTGGAACTCAATTCAACACTTCAAACTGACAAATGCTTCCTCTGTCCACCAGAGTCAGATGGAAAGTTCTCAAAGTAGAAACAGAAAGTTTGAAGAAAAGCACAGAAAATTTTTCTGGATGGAGCAGACACCTTTAGATCTATTTTTATCTATGACTGGACAGAGCAGAAGAGATTCCCGCATGTAAAAGTGAAACAGTCCCTCTCGGGCTGTTTGAAAAAAGCATGTCCATAATGTGTCATCTCTTTGTCACCTTGGATCCGTAGCTGCCCACAAACACCTCGTCATCGTCCTCGCTGGCTCTCCTGTAACCTCTGAAAACACTGAGTGCACGACGCATGGTGATGCACGGCGGCCATCAAGTGTGAGCGGACACACGCAGACCCCTGTGGCTTCACCTCTTCTGCACACACACACACTCGCACACACACGTAAACTCTTCTCTCTGCTCCAGGCCGTGTTACACCGTGAGGGAATCTGAGAGCGACTGTGACGGAGGCAAAGGGAACAGGATCTCTCAACTTCACAAAGTCATATAACACAACAGGAAATGACAGTGACAAAGGAAGCTTCCTCTATCAGAGTGGGTTTTTCTTTTACACAAACCGAGCCCTGATAGATACATTCACAGATATACGGCTCTTTATTTAACCTCCCCGCACACAGAGTGACTCAGTGCGCTGAGGAAACATAATGCTTCTACTGATGGCTCCTGACCTATCTCTGCTCCTAATCTCATCTTTCACATGAGCAAACCACTGCTGAAGAGATGATACACGAGTAAAAGCCTGATAACAGAGTTGTTGCCTAGTTTCAGGTACAAAATAAAGATGAAGAAACAGCTGCAGCAGGAGGCAGAAAGAGGAAGACGGAGAGAGAAAAGAAAAGAAACATGTCATGAACGAATCTCCTTTGCAGAACAAAAGTTAACCCTTCGTGTTGGAGCAGAGATAAAGAATCTTGTCAATGAAACTTCATCAAGCAGCACACATTCATTCGATTTTAAAGAGAAACCACCAACTTCAACTTCTCCTTTAAGTTTTTGCAACACGTTATGTAACAATCTTTCAAAAACTTTCAGCACCACTTGCAAAACTTATATTCAACAGACATTTCATTCTGTTTATTTTGTTTTTAATCTGTTATAATCCAAAACAACCACTAAGAGGCTTTTAGTTAAACGGCATTAAAGATCCCTGACTTATAGACATTATGTAATCATAAATCTATATCTGCTCGCACATAGGCTGTGAACAGTAAACGCTAATTAAAGCATTCCTCTACTGAGGCAGATACTGATAAATATTTAAGAGTTTCAAACCTTTTAATCCGACACAGGGAAATACAAGATCTCAGAGTGTATATCTGCTTTCCCTGGTCTTATCATAAATGTGTCCTCTTTTTTCTAAAATAAACCCA
This sequence comes from Thalassoma bifasciatum, assembly GCA_008086565.1. Lineage (NCBI taxonomy): Eukaryota > Metazoa > Chordata > Actinopteri > Labriformes > Labridae > Thalassoma > Thalassoma bifasciatum. The sequence continues at coordinate 99,163 of RPOG01002180.1, read as the reverse complement.
AACACTAACAGAAACTGATAATCTATGTCTATTAAACAAACAGCAACAACAAAGACATCAGTTGAGATGGTAAAGTCAATGAAAATCAAACTTAAGTATTTTTAAAAAAGTGACACTCTGACACAGGAAAGGCTTTATCATAAAACTTAAGTCTCATCATATAATCAAAAACCCTCTGAGTTATCACTCCACTTCACTGGCCCTCTGCAGAGCAGTAAAAGGTCCGTAAGGATGTTTTCAGTTCTGCTGCCTAAATTTGAGCTTGTTAAGTTCAAAAATCACTCTTTCTTCTTGAGTCAGATTGTGCCAAAGAAACTCATTTCTGAGTCATTTAAGCCGAAATTAATTTTCTGATCAACTGACCAGAAAACAGTCACACTTCATACAAGTTATGTAAGAGGCGCTGTGAGAATGATCTAATCTGTAGTGTTTTTTCATTATGAAGACTCCATTCCCCATGAGCACTGTCACCCAGTCGTAAGAATGAGACTCTTACCAAGGAGTGTGTTGGTTTCAGAGAGCGTATCTACTTTTTAACTGTACTTTTCTTTGTTCAAACAACTTTCCTCCGGATGCAAAAGGACAGGTAATGTATTTATTTGTAGTGACATAGAGCTGTTGTCTGAAAGGTGAAAAAAATTCAACTTTATAAACTCAGTTTGTAGTTCAGTGTCCAGAAGGTGAGCAGACTATCTGTTTAATGTTCTTCATAGCCTGGTGCGCTGAGACGCCAGTGAATCCTGGTTATGTTCTACCAGTGCTCATCTACCAACTCCAACCTCACCAAGCAGAACAAATGTAACCTGTTCTTCATTTTACTGACAGACTCTCAGGTTTGAACAGATCACTACAGAATAACTGCTGCATTGCAATCTGCACTGCACTGAACATTATGACCCCTGTGCCCTATCATTCTCCTGTTTAACTTTCTTCTGCTCTAACCTCCTTTTTCTGTCAGACAGTCCAGCTCCAGTGTCCAACATTACCACAAAATAAATCCAGGAAATTGTTCTCAGCAGAAAAAGGGCAACTATTGCTTCCCACGACTAAACTTTGCTGGCCAGCAGCATCAGTTTAAAATGGATTTGTGTCCTCTTGATAAAATCAGACCTACTCAGCATTTCTCAGATACTGAGACGTAACATTTAGAAACAACTACTTATGGCACTAATAACCTAATTTCAAATTATGGATTAACAACCAAGCAAATATACAGAAGTGAGATTTTTTTCCATAAGTAAAAAATGCAAGTAAATGATGTCAAATACTAAAACTTAAAGTGGCTAATGTCAGCAGAGCTCCACCAGCCTTTAATCCTCCATCACACTGATGTAAACTTGTCTATAACACTATGGTTACAGATTGTTACAGTCAAGTGTGTTTATAAACCAATTAATTTATACAACACTTCAAAAATAGTTTTGTAGTAATCAACAAGTTTTCTTGGTCTACTGACCTTTCCTCTGTTTTTGGAATCTGAGGTTGGTTTCTATTTATATATAGTGTGTGTGGACAGCTGTTTTATATTTCAAGTATGTAACTCTGAGCAAAAATACTTTTATTTTCCTTTTAACACTGACAACACCATCAACATATAAAAACGGTGAATCATTCATCCTGCGTTTTCATTTTACTGTTTGGTTCTGTGAGACGGAATAACTCTGTCCACCTTGAGACCAGCTAGTAACAGATATCACAGATTAATTCACTTAATTAATTAATTTTAGTGGGGTTTTTTTACAGGTGTTGTTCCCACAATGCACTGCCAAACCTCTTACAGCTCATCCATCTGGAAATCACCCTTCACTAAATTCTCATTGACAGGTTCATGACTACTTTGACATGAATAAGATGTGGCGCAGGGCTCAGAGACAGGGGACTGAGACCCAGGTCTTTGACAGGTAATTAAAAATAGAAAAGACTTGAGGGAGAGGGGGGGGCAGGAGAATAGCGGCTAAAGCTCAGGGGAGAGGGGTGTTTATGAGGCATGGATTGAGGGGGAGAAGGAGGCCAGGAATAGTAGAGAGGGAGAGATGTGCTGTTGCATGCAGAACAGTCATGATAAATGAGTTTCAGACTACAGGCCAGGACAGTATAGAATCTCTATAAAGTGCATTAGGATGCACGATGCTGCCTGGGGAGTGTGGAGGCACAGCCAGCATGGACGGTGTGAGGGTTTGAGCTCTGAGGTCTGCTACAGTCAGAGAAGGCAGAGTCGTTCTGATAGAGAATATGAGATCACGCTCTACAGAATGCTGCACAGCTTAAACTGGCCTTTTGTTTATCACCAGTTAGGGAATACAAACCCCCCTCCACCCCCTCCTCAAGTCAATACAACCTGCAGTCCCACTGTGCTTGTACAATCACTGGAAAATGCCATGCACCATAAATTATTCCATGTGTAAAGGCGTGTAGGTCAGGGTGAGGGCAGCGGTGACGTGAGGGTGCAGTTACACCCTAAGTCCACTGGGTGCCTCTCTTGTGTTGTGAGGGAGAAGGGGGAGCAGGGTCGACTGTGAGTGGGTGGGAGTCTCCATCAAATGCATCAGGCCATGAGGAGAGAAGCGTGAGGGGGAGGGATTTCTCTCACTGCACACATGGCAACGCACTCTGCAGCATCTCCATGCTGCATTCTGGGATATCACTGGTCTCTATGGAGCAGGGGACATAAAGACACGCTTCATACACTGACCACAGACGCAGCCCAATGACTGCTTCTATTTCCTGTGCAGAGCTGGAATGTAATCCAGATATGTCAGATCTGAATCTGCAGATTATTTATCATGATGCTGCTGCTGCAGGAGGGATGCTGACTGAGACAAAGAAAGTGGAGCACATGTCATCAGTTCTCCACATTCTCACAGTATCAGGAGAACTGATCCACTTCCACTGAGTCATGGGATGGGAAATATTCATGCTTGTTCTGTTTATGATACATCTGAATGGCCCAGTTCTGGGAGTCATAACTAGAAATGTGAAGCCTGGTTAAAATTGAATTATCTGTCTTTTCAGGAAGTCACTTTGATGATTCTTGTTTTGTTTTGCATTTCATACATGGTTAAGAAGTCAGCACTGTCAGTAACAGTGAGATTATAATTCAAAACTCAGAAATGAATTATGACCCAGACTTCCTATGCACAAGGGACGTTACTAATTAACCTTCAAAGGGTTAAAACCATTTTGAACTGCCAATGTATGTCACTCGAAGGGTTAATTTGTCTCACAGACAGTTGATCCCTCTGGGAGCTGCAGCTTGTGCTGCTGCTGCTGATTGTTGCATTAAAGTCAGCTGTACTTCACAAAGGAATACCAGGGAGTTTGATGATAGGGCGTTTCTCACAAACATGTTTCATTCAAACATTCAAAAGCAAATGCAAAGGGAACAAACATGCTTCAAGAAGCAAAACAACTCCATTAACACCAAATGCAAATGTAAGAAGTACCAAAATGAAAGTTAAGTCAAAAGCACACACAACCACAAATCAGCTGCAAACACAGAAATGCCACAAGTTCAGCCTCAAAAAGAGTGTTCATTTAAACTAAAAGGAGGTGGATTAAAGTAAAGATAAGATAAAATAAAACGTGGATGCAAAATGTTACCCTGCTCTGCTGTAACCTTAATCATTTATCAATATGTACATTGTTTTAGCCATTGTTGAGCATTTGACCCCTACCGGCCACCGTAAATATCACTATTTTCTACCTTTAATTTATTTAATGGGTTAATTTCTTAAATTTATAAGAATATTGAAGATTGGGGAGTAAGATCCAATCTCAACATGTCATTCATTCTCCAAACATCTGTCGGAACTCTGACACGATTATAAGCAGGGAACCTTCAAAATAAAAGCCAGCTAATAAAAAAGAAATCTCACTGATGAAAAGTTTCCTCTTCTTCCTTCTTGTTTCATTTAAAAGAGCCTCAGCCCCATTTTAACTTTTAAACAGGATGATGAAATTCCTCAGGCTTGTCACTTTCCTACTTTTATCATATATTTATTCCTTACTTTTACAAAGGCCTAGCAGTAACACTGGCACACTGTGATAGTAGGCCTTCGAAAGCTGCCAGTTAAAAACAAGACATAACTTAAGTCTACAAGACCTACACACAGAGAGTGAGGCACCCAGCAGACACAGCATGAAAGCAGAATCTGCTTCAAAAGTTCATAATGTATCAGGAAATATGGACATGTCTGACAATATGTCTGATTATGTGATTCACTAAATTACAAGTTTACAGAAATCAGATGCATTTCTAAATGTCTGCGTTTGTAAAATTAAGTTTTGAATGGAAAAAAGCACCAGAAAAAAAGCCAAAACTGTGCATCTGTAACTTTCAAAGTTTTTTACGCAACACTTCCAGCTGCCTGAGTTGAATGAACACGTGCAGAATCATGATGACGTCCAATAACAGACAGACATTATCTATAGACGGCCTGATTCATGTTAAAGGCTACGGACACAAATAGACATTGAAGTGGATTAAAGGTCTGTCTCTCTGCAAATCACAGATGGCAACAGCATCAATGTCACACCTCAGAGGCAGCGTGTGTGTGTGTGTGTGTGTGAGCATTTCCCCTAACCATGTTACATAAGTGATTGTGTAATTGAATTACATGAAAGCAGGCTAAAGGAAGTGTGGTGGGGTTGCAGGGGGTGACACAGTGACTGACGGAACTACATCCGTGACCATGGTGACACCCAGCCAATCAGGCGGCTGCACAGTGGAGCGTTTGAAGAAGGGCTGTAGGGTTGGAGGAGGGTGGGGAGGGGGGGGTAACACCACCTCAGAGCATCAATCCACTCCTCTCCCTCTGTTCTCTCGTCCTCTCATCTCTCTGCTCTGACCTCCGCCCCCTCCTCCTTCATCTCTCACTCCTGCACACATACACACACACACACACAGCAAACACTCCCTGCCCTTTTTCCCTCCACTGCATCCTTCNGGGGGGGGGGGGGAGTGGGGGGGGGGGGGGGGGGGGGGGGGGGGGGGGGGGGGGGGGGGGGGGGGGGTAACACCACCTCAGAGCATCAATCCACTCCTCTCCCTCTGTTCTCTCGTCCTCTCATCTCTCTGCTCTGACCTCCGCCCCCTCCTCCTTCATCTCTCACTCCTGCACGCACACACACACACATACACACACACAGCAAACACTCCCTGCCCTTTTTCCCTCCACTGCATCCTTCTATAATCATGCACCAAACCTCCAGGCTCAGCCAACGCCCCTCTGCACCCCCTTCCTCCCTACATCCCCTTCACCCCCCCTTGTCTCCATGTGCTCCAGGATGCTGATCATGACGGCTGAATCCATATGATCAGATTAACCTACATTTCCACCTCGCTGGGCGTCACACCACATTTGCCCATTCGCCCATCATCACATTTGCGGCGTTTCCCCGAAACCCCCCCATCCCTGACACAAGTACAAACATGAACACAAGGGCAAACACACACTGCTTCTGACTCTACCTAGCAACCAGGACACGCCTCAGACATGTTTGGAGAATAAGGCTAGCAGATATGGCATTTTGGTCATACTTTGAAATATTTAGGCCGTATCTCAGCATTGAATATAAATCTTGATATCTTACCACAGCCTTGAGATGTTGCCTTGATGCAAACAATCAAACCAGAATGGCAATACATGATATGTGGCGATACTTTTCTGTGACGATTAGGGTTTCCCCCAAAGCATTAAAGCACAGCATCCCTGTAAATTTGTTTTCATTCTTTTTTCAGAGGCAAACCCTTCAAATAAAACAGTCAGCTATAAGTTTAAGCCACGTGCCTAATATCACACAGGCACCTATATTAGACCTCTGGGGCCTAGGGATCAATTGGTCAATCATTTTTACAACTTAGCACAAGGGATGGGTACCAAATTCTGTGCTTTTGTAGTTATCGATCGAATTTCTTCTACAGTACAGAGTAACAATTCAAATCAAATAGAAGCATGTTTCAATACCTAAACGCATCCTTTTGACTGTGAGGGAGTGGGAGAGGAGGCGATTTTATGTCGCACATGGGCATGGAGTACATGCAGCTGGGTTTTAATCTATGCATTATGAAGAAAAAACACCGTTTGTAGTTAAGTCATCAAGTTGCAGTTCATTTTAGGTGAGGGTTTTCATGTTGAACAAATTTGTGAAACAATTGTGATGTTACAGTCAAAACAGTTGAACGTATTTGAATGTGTTTTGATGTATTTGCTAAAGTTTATGTATTAAGAAATCAATATGTTAAAACTGAAAATTTTAACACTGATTTCTAGGTAACAGACATTAGAATCATATGTATGAGTTCAAATGTGACAGGTACCCATCACTACTCAGTGCACCCTGTTTCTCTCCCATCTTTGTAACTCCCTAAACTTCTCTTTTTGCCTTGCAACCATACAATTTTGTGAATGGCTGATGTAGAGCACTTTTAACCAATAGGAGAGGAGTGTCATGTTTTCCTTTTTTTTCCCCTTGCTGTCACTTTTGGCTCACTAGCACTCTCTACAAAATCACCCATTTGTACTGTTTCACTCTGCACCAAATGCAACAACGTCCAGGACACAGGTTTTCGACATTCTTTACAGACACATTTTGCTGCTGATCATCTGACACTTTGAATCCAAATCACCTCAAAACTATCAACCATTATTAATCTTTGACTGACCAACTCTTCTTTGGGGTTGGACTCCGTCTCTGTGTTGTTGTAGCAGTGATGAGTGTAAATGAGTGGTTGTCACAGAATGAGGGAGGCAGAGTAGAGAGGCTGTGTGTGAAACATGGACATACAAGTGTGAGACATTGTTATGTTTGCAGTAGTAAATACCATACCTCATGCTCCGACAGTGTAAATTCTGCAACATCTCTAATTTTTACCATCAAAAGGTATCATAGATGATATGATATGACACATATAGGATAAGGCTTAATATTTAGTGAAACAGTTGGAGAATGAGTGCAGGTAGGGGACTGATGCAGGACTCTCCACATGCACAGCTCAGCAGAATCTCCACAGAGCACCACAGTGAAAGCACACAAAATAAACCAGAGATGAAAGTGAGTCAGCATGTTTTTTAACTCGACAGGGTGACGACAGTGACTTTCATTTCACAGATCAGAGGATCCGGTGAGGCGTGCAACCTGACAGAGACGGAAGCAATTAACCTTTGGGTCTTGAGCTGATAGCGCTGAACTAAAATGTCAGTTTGTGTGTGTGAGCATACGCCCTGCTTCAGATAAACTTCTGGAAGCGTGATGGAGAAACCGAGCTGATAGAAGCTGCTGCTGCTGCAGAAAAGAAAACCTCAGTAGAGAAAAAAAAACATTCTGCAGCTGAGCTTTTTTTGTGTCTCAATGATCCGTATTACATCTTTTAAATGCTGTCATCAAATCAGACGACCTCAAAACTGCATATATGCTGCTTGAACAATCAAGTAGGAGAAAGACTGAGGCTCTCACTCACTCTCTGATCACATTTTTCACTTGAAATGTTAATGAGTGAGGGAGCTTGTGGGTTTTAAGAAACAAGGGAAGCCTGAAGTCTCATGTGCTTATCGGGAGTTGCAGTTATTGGCCGAGCACCAGTTCACCAGACTGGACAGCAGAGTCTGCAGAACAAGTGTGCCAGTAAGAGAGCTTAACTAGAGCAGGGGAATCAAACAATTCATATCTAGAACAACACATCCATGCTTACTTTACAGGCAACCAATGAGATCACAGGGTTCAGCATCTATTTGAGACTAAACTCAAGTCAGAGCATGAAAGTGAGGAGCATCAGGCAAATCCTGTCTATTATTTCTCTTTTAAATCATATAGAGATGTTCCTGCAGAGTTTAAGAAAAGCTGCGTCTGTGGACTTCAAACATCAGCAGGTCTGTGCAGCTGTTGGAGTGTGTATTCTTGGTGTGTTTGTGTGTGAGAAAGAGAATGGGGATGCATACTTGCAAGACAGAGAAACCGAGAGCATGTTTTTGCATTTGTTGCTCATTGTCAGCGTGAATGATATGATTCGTGACAAGCAGCTTGAGGCAGCACCACCTGTGTCTCTGCAGCACCTGAGCGTGCTTCGTCTCACTGGCCCCTGGTGTGTTTTTGTGTCTTGTCTTGGCGTTGTTATCAGATCTGTGCAGCCTGGGCACACACAGCCTCTAATGAGACACCACAGAGAGAAAAATACCTAAAACAAACCTGCTGGTGTTTAAAGCCTGCTGAATTGTGTCCATGGGGCAGGTTAGGGAAGATCTGAAGTTAAACCAGCTGTGAGGAGTTCCTAGAAAGCTGCATTAGCGCTAGTGATAAAGACTCTGCTTCCCATAAACCTTTGCTCCCCACTGTTGTGATGAACCAAGGCATGTTTCAGGGGCTGTTTATACAAGAACAGCATTGCAGCCGAAGCTTAAACACAAACTTTTGAGAAGACCCTCCGAAGTGTTTTTTTCTGAAACGCCGTTCTCCTGTAAACACCAAGCCGGTGTTTTCACTAGAAACACTCACGTCACACTCAGCTCTCATTAAACTCTCATTAAACCTCCACTCTGCCATGAGCAAACTACTGTTTTGTTCTTGTGCTGCTGAATCGACCGACTGCCTTTCAACACAATGTGCAATCATTGCACTTTTTCTGCAATTAGAAAAGTTTTTAATCTAAACTCCAGATGATTTCTCACCTCTTCTTTAGCCTCTAGACCGTTGCTGTGTTTACAGCTCCTGCAGTTATATCGCCATCTATAGGGCTGAAATGTGTACTGCAGCATTATCAGTCCTCCAGCGTTTTTAGTGCGTTTTTTTCCGTTTTAAGGTGAAACACTACGAGGCGTTGTCATGCAAACAGGGGCTTAGTTCCGGCTTTAGTTTATCTGGAATAATGCATGGAGAGTAGGTACTTCTTTTTAATACTAATCCCCCTTGTTTAAATTTTTTTTTTTCCTGATACAACACGATTAAGTCATGTTTTTCAACAGAAGTGCTGTTGTTTAGACCGTGACAACAATTGCTGGGATATAAAGCTTTGTGAGTTTCAGTATCACAACAAAGGAAAGTTCTCTCAATGTTAGATCTTGGTTTGGTTCTAATTAACATTCAAACAACCATAGGCTCGTACTATTTATATATGCTCTATGTTAGCTGGTGCTGGTGACCTGTTCTTTACGAAAAAGGTGTTCTTATTGCACTTTTGCGATCAACTTCAATGTCAGAGTTCTGAAAATCTACCTCATGAGAGTGTAAAAACTTTGTATGGGAAATTGAAAACTTAATTGCAATGTTCAAGTTTGCACCAAGTTTGCACCATTCTAGGAGTAATGGAAACGCAGCAGTTGACTGGACAACAAATGTGACAAAATCGATCTTTTTGAGAGACTGAGGCACAGAGTGTGTGGGTGAGAAGCTGAAACTGAGACAAAGAGTCTGCATGTGCACATGTGCCTGCTATGCAGACTCCTACGTTTCTCTCTGTGAGGTGAGGAGGAGGAGGAGGAGGGGGAGGAGGAGGAGGAGGAGCGGGGGGTCAAAGGCCAGAGATTCACACAGCAGAAGTGACTTCCAGACCCCCGGCAGTCTGTGCCGTCTGCTGCCTCCTGGCTGGGCACTCCTTCTCTTCTGACCACCCCGCACTCACATTTCTTCTCCAAAAGCTGCACAACAATCTGTGCTCTGTGATCAAAGTGTGAGACGGACATCCTGGCTTATGGGACGGGATGACAGAGCAGCACTCCAATCTGTTACCCACACAACCATCCACTAAAGGCGTAGCGGGATGTGATGGATCGAGCGCACACTCCTGAGAGAGCGCTGAGCGGGAAGGGCCCGATGAATGAATTCTGGCTGCAGAAGTCAAACGACCTGCCAGCGCCCTGACAGCATCACTTTGTTCTGTTTAGTTACAGACAGGTTTGAGAGAAAAAATATTGACTACATGCCGAAGAAAAATTCAATTTCTTTAATGGAAGCGGCATGGCCAAATGTCTCTCTTATTACTCATTTTGAGTGGTCCACGCCGTGCAGCACACTGTGTGAAAACTCACTGCCATCGGGTTTTCTCCCACTGCAGAGCCAAAACAAACAGGCTCTGTTCTGAGCTGACACCATTTAAAATTACACATTTAATTCTCACAGTTGGGACCATGAAACTTGATAAAATAACACCCGTGCAGGCGATGATGGGGACAGATTTTGTGTAAGAACACAGCAGCGTCATCTCCAGCACATGAAAAGAGCTGCTCACTCCCCAGCTGGTGCCTGTCCCACACCCCCGTGGATCTGGATATTACCTCAACAGCAGAGAGAGCAGCTGTATTTTAGGATGTTTTCTGCCTCCATAAGTATCATTTCTCAGCATTTCTTGGCAGCAGGGAGTGAGGGATTGAAGCAGAGACTTAGCAACATTCCTCTGTGGCTGACAGCTAAAAGCTAAGCCCACAGTTAATGTCTAATCCTGCCCCGGGCCTCCAGTACGATTGGTTCAAACTAATTAGGCCAGTTCCCTCCCCTGGGTGCTGAGTGGCTGATCAGACGGGGCGAAACCAACTTTCGCCTGTGGTGTGAACTCAGGCACAATCAGTAAAATACAGATTATTTAACAGTTAAACAGGGGGTCACAGAGTCTGCAGATGAAGAGAGGTGAACTGGTTGGCCTAATGTGGCTACAGTCAGCAGAGCTAGCACCATCAAACTTTGGACAGGCATTACTCAGGTCAAGTGTTTATGAGTAAATTCAAGAAGATAATTCACACAGAAAACTACGTACATACCACACCGTGCTACAATCTCATCTTATCATATGTGAGTGATTAGCATTCTAGCTTTATAACAATAGTCTTGGACTTCAACTATTTGTTTGATCAGTTAATATATGGGCTGCCTCAACCAGTGTGGATGACACCATTCAATCCTAAGGTCATCTCCATGTGCACATCTCAATCCCAGATTTCTTCATAGTTTGGCTAAGATTAACAACAATCAGTTGTTTTAAAGAGAAATAACTTGAATATTTACAAAAATCTGATCATTTGTGATATATACTAAAAAGACATCCGGATTAACTTACTGTCTCACTGTATATGATGATGATGTGTTTTATTTTGTTTTGGGCCTGTCAGTAGAATAAAATAAACTCAATGAAGCATCTCAGGATGTGATGGAACTGTGATGTTGAGTTACTCAATATTCTGTCGATTTAGATCATGCATTTAGATCAAGCACTTTGTTACCTGTACTGTTATAAGTAAGATTATCATTTATCTTTTCAGACCTCCTAATGCGTCCACTTTGTTGGGAGAAATCTTAGACCTAGCTCTTCTACATTGCTCCTGTAGCAATAGTCTTTTGCACATATTTTGTGATGTATTTTGACCCATTTGAACTTGTTTTGCAGGCGTAAAAACAGCACAATACTTTAGGTTTAAAGTCCAACAGTCACTTGCTGCACCACCCTGACTGTTGTCTCCAGCTTGAACTGAAGCTTTGTACTCTGTGCACTGTTAGTGGGACAAGCCTGAACTGTAATTGATTGGGTTACATCATCAATTGAACAAATGTGGAGTTCAGTGAATGTGCACAAGAGAAGCTTTGTACGTAAGCTGGTCACTGTGACATACTGTGGGTATTGTGAAGAACATCAACCTGTTCCACCAAAGTCTCATTTCACAGTGGCTCAAAGAAACGTTCATTCATTCTGCTTGTAGTGTAGTTTTTCTACATTTCTGTTTCTCTTCCATACGTTTAAAGATACAGAGAAAACGTTGGAGTACCAGTGGTTTGGGGGGGGGGGGGGGGGGGGGCAGTGTCCAGCAGCATGAGCAACACTTCATACCAGATCAGTCATTAAAAAATGTAAAACAAGGAGAAGTGAGGGTCCACATGATGGGACCACTTTTTTTCAGTGCCCACTAGTGGGTGCATTAGTTGTGTCTTAATTCAGAGCTATTATTGCACAATTACTGCTGCCTTATTTGCACCTTTACACTTTGCACTTTTCTGCATTTACTTGAATGTTACTCTCCATTTTTGGTATGAGCTCTGGACTAAACATTGTTAGTGCTTTTGTGTATATACAGTGTTTATTGTGTTTCTTAGGTATTGTGTTGTTGTATTTTTCCTGTATTTTAGACTTTTAATTGGGTCTTATTGTCTCACTGATGATATTGTCATCGTGTACCTTGTCTTTTGTGTGTTTTGGCTGTAACACTAATTTCCCTTGACAGAACAATAAAGTGATTCTGATCCTGATTCTGACAGTTTAAAGAAATGCTAACACACTGTTAGATGATAGCATTTACTTTCAACACAACAACAAGCTGCTCAAATTTTATTACCAATTTTTATTACCTAATTTAAAAAGAAAAAAGAAACATTGCTCCTTGAGATGTTGGCAATGGATGCATTATTTACATGGCACTAACTGGTGATGCCAAGTACTCAGCCATTGCTGGGCGACAGGATTATCTGGCACTATGTAACACTGGTATTTGGGCAGTAATGGTTAAACTGCCTAACTGGTTGACCTTTGCAGACGAAGCAGGCTGTGTAGAAGGGTCCTCTGAAAGCTGCAGCTCGTGCACTGAGCATCCATCCCAACATCACGGACATGTGGGAGTATCTGGTGTGGTGACAGTTTTATCTATTCACATGCATAAAAGAAGCATAAATGAGCCTCGAGCAGACATCATGTCCCACAAGTATACAAGCGAAGTCATTTTAATGCAACAAAAGGATTTATGAAGGTAAGTCGTCTCTGCTTTCTGTGAACAAAGGTTCCTGTTTTCCTCGTCAAAGAGCTAAAGCTGTTTGTGAGCTGGAAACTGTGCTGCCTCAAAGAAAAGCAGCCGATCAAACAGGACTACAAGTCCCTAACATGTTTGAGCTATGTGGGTCACATTTGAATAACTGAAATGTGTATTTGTTCAAAGCTGCTTGTTTACAAATGTTATTTTGGGAGTGTGGGAGATATTTTACTACTCAGGCTGAAAACACAGAGGGGCTACATCAAGTGGTCGCCCAGCAGATCACAGCCACGTCGTAAGCCTCAGTAACTGACTGAAATTTAAAACACTCTGCTTTTCTATTGACTTTACCGTGCACCATACATTTTGGACAATTAAGTACACCTGAATGTTAGCTGCCCCCACCAAATTTTAAAGGCAAAAACAATCTTTACATGTATAGACCGCACCTATCTAAAAGTCAAACACTGATAGGTGTTGGTTTAGGGGGGTGGGCTAGTGGGATGTTTTCTCACACTTTTTGTCAGAGGTTATTTTGCCTCCTGCATTTATCGTCACAACAGTTAGCTTCACTGGTACAGAAAATTCAGACACTCTGAATGCACCAGATGCAGCAGACGTCTGCAGGGCTATAAAAAAAAAAACTACATGCCAAATAAGGTGCATAAAAAACCTCTGTATATGCAGAATTAATCTATTTATCTTTAAATTTAAACGCTATTACAAAAAAGGTCTGTTCTTATTGAGTCCTACCCACCAATATTCAACCACAATCTAATGCTCTCGTTCTTTACGACAGAGTATTATATCCTCTTTCCATATCTGGATCTCTGGATCTCTGACCCTCCATACATGTCTAATAATCTACATTTAAGAACAAAAAACACTGAGAATTTAAATTTTATCATTAATATGATCATGCACTCTGAGACAGTGCATCTGTGCCAACCTGTCACACACAGAGACAGAAAGACTCCCATCACTCCAAATACTTACAGACGACATAGCCGTACATAGTGAGCCTCCTTCTATCTTATGTCTGTTGAAACATTTGTGTAGAAAGCCAAAGCTGTCAGGATTGATTTAATTTGAATAGTTTTATTGGTCTACTGTGACCTGTTCTGTAATCTAATTGGTCTGATGTGACGAAACTAAATGTATTGGCGGCATGAAAATCATTAGCCTGTAAAATCCATAAATTGGTTGCATCACTTTTGGAGCCACAGGGTTCAAGGCGTGCTGTACAATATATTGTACTATATCTACACCTAAAGCACAAACTACTCATGCACATTGCTTCATTCAGTTTATTTCGTAGTTAGGTTGCAGCACACAGCGGCTCTCCCTCTTGTCTTAAAGTCTGACTCTGCAGCAGGTTTGTAGCCAGTTATTAATATTCTCTCAAATCATGCTGCTAATCTGCTCGGTTGATGTGGAAACAGAGATTGTTGAGGATTTATAAGAGCTGGAGGAGGCCAGAAGAGGTTGAAGGGCAGAGAGTGCTGATTTCCTTCAGCTCCACCAGAAAATAAAACACGCTCATTCTCATTTAAATAAGGAGATAACAGCTGGAAACAGAAAAGATAAATAAGAAATCTCATAAACTGAGTAAGCAGAGCAATGAAATGTTTTTTGAAAATAGAAAAAAAATCAATACCAGTCAAACAAATCTGACCAGTATGTTGGTCTTACAGTCGGAGCAGAGGGAGTGACGGCGTTTGTCTTGACTTGTGCAAACCAGGAATAACTCTACTTATATCACAACAACAGCTGACAGCCATGCTTTCTTCCTTCATTTAAATGTGCTAATATTAGCAGGTCTAACAGTTCACGTCTACATGTGCGTCATCAGCTGTGTTTTCACTCTGAAGCCCCAAAGCTGAAACATTCTCCCCTCTGCACATTGTTTCTCCAAGCAGCCCAGCGAGTCAAGTCTCTGTTGTTCAATCTAACAATAAGACTCCTGTAGCTTTAAGAAGCAATGTTCACATGTAGCTTCTTACACATATGCAATCACCAGTCTCTCTCCACGTGTCCAATAAAACCACTTGAGCACATAAGCTTCATCATGGTCAGGACAATACCACTTACGCAGGAAACAAAGACCCTTGATGCTCTCTGTGGATTATGCGTCAGAAAAAGCAGACTGTATGCATTAGTTTGTTTTCTATGCTGGCTCCTAACTTCAGAGCTGTAAATATGTTGCTAATATTATTACATCCCTTCCAATCTCACCCAGCATGTCTTTATCATCTGTGGACGATCAAATCAGCTGAGTTCCTCTGAATCCTGAACAGCTGGATGTGAGAGGAAAACAACAGGATGTGAATGTGAGGATGCATTTCCTCTGCCAACATGACTCTGCAGCTGATGCAGCACTGTCTGCAGGAATCAGTTTCAGCTTAAAGGTAGGCAAAATAACAGAGGAATAACCAATTGATCAAAACGAAACAAGAGTAAGACGATGATTTGAAAAGTGCGCTCTCATTTCCTTTCTCCATCCGCTTTGCAGACACATCAGCACATCAAGCTGAGTCTGTAACAAAACAGATCCAGTTACTGTCTGCACAGTGGAAATGTCAAATATATCAAGAGTCAACTGCAGTAGAGCTGAGACATCAACATGTTAGATAACAGGGACACATTTCCTAACAGCTGATGTGTTTTTCTCAGAAATACTGAGACCTTCACGTGCAGATAACAAAGTCATCACAAGACAGCCAACACTGTCAACCATGGGGAGACAGAGGGATGAAATTCAAACTAATGAAGGAACTGTGTTGTTGCCCTCACATTTCAGAGACTGTTAAATGACAGCTCTTCTATAGAGTTGGTGATTGTTGATTGTGTTCGGGTTAGGTTAAGGTTATCTGTGTATCTTGGTACTGCATCTTGTGAATTGTTCATTTGTTATTTGTGCTGCTTTTGACCTGTATAACACTTTGGGTCAACTTAGGTTCATTCAAACATGCCCTGTACTTAAAGTTTGAGATGAGCTGAGTTGAATCCTGGAACTGACACCAGACTTAAAATAACAATAAACGACCGTTATCAGCTTCAGGCTGCGCTTGATGTTATTGATGCAAATGAGACTGAGCCTGTGGATGCTGGGAGGTGTTGTGCTGATGGTTTGATCGCGGCGTTGGTGCAGCTGTGACAACAACAGAGCAGAGAAGCAGAACGCTAAGATGTCTCTGAGGTGACTATGAGGATGATGCATGTAAAGTGTGAAAGTGTGCTGGAGTTGGCTCCCTGAATTAGCTTGGAAGCGCCACTCCATTAATTGAGAGAGTACTCTGCTGATAATTAAGGGAGAGGAAAACATTTGGCAGCCACCTGAGCACATAAGAAGTCAGCAAACAAGAGGACAGATGAGTTCAGACCCGGTTTAAGCTTTTCTTGTGAAAGATTAAACACAGAGTCAGTGCCAAACACCTTCAGATAAGGATGCTAGTTCCAACCAGATGATGCACACACTCATACAGCTTGTGATCTCTATCAGGGTGTAGCTGTTTCTGCATCCATTCAACTTTTTTGTTTAGATCTATTGAAAGAAAAGTCTGTTTTATGATCCTAAAGTTGGAGAAAGACTTATTTCAGCTTAGCAACAGTGATGTAATATTTCTGTATCAACTAAAAAAAACCCATGTTCAAAACTGCACGACTCTCCTATATCACAATACAGCACGCTCCCTGGGTGAGGGTTAGAGTGTGTCTTCTAGGAGTCCAGGTCAGAGGACATGTTTAATTGGACTCCAGGTGAAGCGACCTGTTAAAGCAGGTTTTCATTTATTTGATTCCTGCCCGCCTCCACATCACACAGGGTTAAGAGGCGTGATGGAGCAGACCCAGAGGATCTGGTGGCAGCAGGCCGGAGGTCCATTGATGCTGTGCCACATGAAGTGCAGAGATGGCGCGGGACACAGGGCTCTTTGGTACAGGAGCAAACAATGGTCAGTCAGCCTTCAGTCACTGCAGCTGACAACAACAACAGGAGGAGGAGGAGAGTGAAAGAAAGGAGGGGGTTAAAGAGAGAAATAAAGATTCACAGGGGTGGAGGAGAAGAAAGAAGTGGAGCTGTAGAGAATAAAGCAGTCACAGTAGGTAGACTCTGACAGCTGTTACCGTGGTGATCAGAGAGGTGGGGCTAACACGGCTTAAATCACTCAGTCTTCACTTTCCAAGGAGAGCAGGTGTGTGAAAACTGAGGGAAAAGATTTGCTCACCTTAATATCAAAGAACAGCTTTAACCCTGAACACAATCACCTGTGTGCACTCTAATGAGCACAAACACATCCTCCAGCTCCAGTCAGGAATCACACTATCAGCTCTGCTCACTGACAGACTCCATTCTTATCAGCGGGGCCTTCGAGCTGAACTGCACTCACCCTGCAGTTAAGTGAAGGTCAGATACTCGCTCAGAGTCAGCTGTGAACTTCTTTTTATTCTCTAAACAATTGACAAACCTCTTCACTCTTACATAACTAAAAACCCAAACAACAGGGAGCTGAGGTGTGATGGCACTGCAGAGGTCATTCTGCTCTAACTAACATTCAGTATTTCACTGACAACCATCACTGACTAATGACATTAACTCACAATCAGTGTGTTGTGGCCCTGAAGAAAATGGTTTATGATGTCTGTGCCGTCTGAAAAACCTTAAACTGTAGTGTAAAAGATCTTTGAGGTTAAGGGTAAAGGGAGTGACATCAAATCCAAACTTTGTTTTAGTCACTGAAAGGTTTAACAGTTAGAGAAGGTGGTCCATCGAAATAAAGTAGGAGTTACAGCTGTAAGTATCTATGCTTTTTAAAACAAGCAAAAGTGAAAACAAGAGACAAGATCCTCATTTTAAGTGTGTTGATTTTATAGTGGGGATTTACGGCCCCTGCAATGATGTGAAATCACACAATAAGACACCAATAATAGTACACTGAACAAAGTGACAGTGGTGAACATTGTCCACATGTGCGATCTGTGACTCACTATGATGTGACTGAGGTCGGGTCAAAAAGATGACTTTAGGAAAAAGGAGAAACCTCTTCAAAAAAAAAAAAATTAAACCTCTGCCAGAACTGTTAAAAGTGTTTTGTGTGCTTTCCAAGCAGATGTTCCTGAAACAGTCCCAGGAAGTACACAGCTCCGATTGGCCGATTGTTCGTTTGTTTGTGGTTCCACCGTGGGCTGAAGACCCAGGTAGATTATGCAAAACAGGCCAGTGACTAACAGAGGAAAATTAACAGTAATTGTTCAACACAGTTAGATGATGACCAAGGCCATTCATCGTAAATGACATCACTGGAGGTGAAGACAGGCTGAAATCTTAACGTGCAGCCCTGAGGTTAGCCTATTAGTATGAGGGAGATTCAACCTGTTCTGGCTTTGATTGAGATTTATTTCGTTGCTGACGGATTTGTTAACACTCAACAAGACACATGTGCACATCAGCTTCTAGAAACAGCAGTGACCAGCGGAACACCAGAATATTGCAGAGACCCTTTGATTGATGTCTTTCGCTGTCAATCCTATACAAAAGCTTCAGATGATTGATTCAGATATCTGACGGGAACATTTTGTCACATATAAAACTAAACTAGGATACATTACAGAGGGCTGCTGTTGTGTTTGAACAGCTGAACTAACAATCACACAATCAGGCTCATAGAGGACCCTTCCAGGCTCTGCCCCCCAGAGCTCCTGGACATCTGAAAAGTACTGACCTCCTGGTGAGGCTGTTTTAAGGGGTAGGTATGTTTCTCAGGAACTAAATGCAGACCTGAGCTCTGACAGGGTCAAGTTCTTGCAGTTGAAAAACAACTTTTGATGCCTTGTCTTTTCAATCAACAATAGAGAGAAGTATAAAACTTGCAGAGCAGTAGCCCAGATGGCTGAGTGGTTTCCATGAGATTCACTCTGTATGGCTAACCTGAGTCTGATTCTATCCACTGTCCTCTCCTGTTCGATTAAAGGCATAAAAGTCCAAAAACAAACTAAAAAGGAATGCAGAGGACTCACTAATATAATTAAGGACACTCAAAAGTGAAATCCATAGGAACAAGTTTATGATCCCTGTCTTCAGTGTGAATACTCTTTGATCTGCTGTGTCAGGCTTCATGATGACAGGTGTGGTATTTTCACACCACCTGGAAGTTATATAATCTGCTTTTGCTCCCGAGATTCCAAACCGACGGTAACTTTTCAGGTTGAATATTCTTGCTATCCCAGAAACTCAAAATACAACAATCTTTGCATCAATGTATTTATATTTATCCAAAATAAAAATCTAATAACCTTCTTTAAAATAAAGCAACATCTCCTGGCTTTACTCACTTTTACTTTCACACACTGTGGGTATGAGACAAACACTTTTCAAACTGGTTGTTGTAAAAATAGAAACATGAAGACATCACTTCAGAATCTATAGAACGAGAAAACTCTCTCAACACTTTGTAAAACAATCTGGATTCCATATTTAATAAAGCAGCCCAGAAAAAGTTCACCTCTGACAGTCATGAAACAGTATGCACATGGTATCCAGACTGTTAAATCAGAAACAGAGTTTATAAGAGCAGCTTTGCAGTCTTTACCAGAGGCCACACTAAGAACAAAGACCTACTAACACCTGCTCCACTTTTCCCCTCAGCCAAGCAGCCTAAGCCTTAACACCTCCAGTCACATTCACACACACCAAACAGCTACTCACTATGTAGTGTGGGGTCCTCAGGTAGGAAAACATGGTCCACCAAAGAAAGAGAGGTCCAGCTGAAGGCTGAGGGGGGGTCCCAGGCAGGTATGTGACCGTGGCAGGTGGTGGCTACTGTAACTATGACTCAAAGCATCTACACTGTCGTCACCGAGAAAGAAAGAGGCCTCAGCCGCTGATTAAAGGATCTTAGGAGATCTATTTAGAGCCTGAGTGCTAGCCTTAAATAGGAGCACTCATTAGCTGAATGACCTGAGCCAGAGAGAGAGAGAGAGAGAAAAGGGAAGAGTGACAGAAAATACAGAGCAGATGAAGGAAAAGAAAGGGACTGAAACAGAGTGGATTGCTTGACGGGTGGCCATACTCAAAGCTCACCCAACAGGCCATAAAAGGTCAGAGTTCGCGATCCTGGGGTCGTAAAGTCTGTGGTTCACACGCTCCAGCTACACACCATGAAGACAGCACTGAAAACTGCAGATTAAGTCTATAATGTCTCTCACAGCTTCATCTCTGCAGTTTCTGAATGAGCAAACAAAAACCAGCTCATCTGAAACTCTTTGAAACCCAGTTTTCTGCAGCAAACAACATCCAAAAAGCTGCAATCATCAAAGCTCCAGTACACACTGAGCTCTCTCTCTCTCTCTCTTCTGTCACATGTTGGGGGAAGATTATTGTGATTACTTTTTAGAGATGTGGAGAGTTTGCCAGCAGCTGTGTGAGAAAACCAAGCGATCCCAGCTGATCCGGGTGCTCACTCTCAGTCTGTGAATGGAAAGGTCAGCCAAAATAGATGAGGATGATGACAGATTACAGCCATTATCTGCCTCGTTAGTGGAGCGGCAGATTGGTGGGAGGAGCTTTCTGTCATGGAAACGTCACGGTGGGCCAGGTGAGGGATACCCTCTTTGAGACTGAGTTCATTCCCCATGTTAAAAGGGGGGGGGGGGCTCAGATGAAGGGGACAAAATGTTCAAAACATTTTTGATTTGGTGCGTATACATTTTTTTTGGCTTTTGCAGTCAGCCTCAGCACTGACTGGGAATGCACTCATAATTTTCTTTCATTATTGAAAAAGATCACCAAATAACAGTGTTAGATTTAATTGAAAGAAAACCACGCAAACAGAAAATATTTGATCTCCTTTCCACATTTCTTTGTTGCCAGTAGCACTGTACTGTTTGGAAAAGCAATCGAATATCAATTATTTTCCTTTGTATTGCTATTGCAATTTATTTTGTGATTATTTTCAGCTCCCTATTTTACGTGCTGCTAAACAAACACAAGCAATAAATCACTTTGTACTGAAAAGAACTCCATATTAGATCATAAAATCCAGGAATAAATAACCTCAAAAAAAGAGCTATTTTGATTCACATGGAAAATGTGATATCAATGGCGATATTGATATCCCAATGGGATAATGCTTTATTTCATTCTCATTATGAATAGGGAAACACATACGTAAGAGAGCAAAAAATATTTTTTAATTCATAAAAAAGTTATTTATTAATCCACAAAAGCAACTGTTTGCATATACAAGTACATCATAAAAAAAGTTAAAAAATCATGAAAAAGATCATTATTTTTGTCACTTATTTCAGAGAGTGAAACCCAGATATTACATATCATTCATGAAATGGGTCTTTTCAAGCCTTTATTTCTTGAAGTGTTGACAATTATGGCTTACAGATTAGTTAAGTGTGTCAGAAAATAAGAGCATTACACAAGATCAATATAAAGAAAAAGAAAATTTTTAACAGTTTTGTTAGGCTTCTGAAAAGTTTGTTCATTTCTATTTCTTCAATACCAATGTAGGTCCTTGCAACTAATTTTTTTTTCTCACTTTAGTCACTTTTCACTCACATTTTTTGCGACTTTCTCACCGTTTTCCAAATTTTCTACCAATTTTCAACCTTTTTCACCAATTGTTGCAGCTTTTTGACCATTATTGCCATCTTAATCTTATTCTAATGTCTATCTCTGGCCTTTTTGGTTCACTTTTCACCACCTGGATTTTTTTCTCTTGCAATGGTACAATTTGACTCTTAGGTTGAGTAGGGTTGGGAAACACTGGTATAGAGCATAAATCATCTGTAAAAAATTGTATCTGCTAATCTGACACATTTTAAGTTAAAAAAAATGTTGCACTGTATGCAATTAGAGTATTGCAGGAGGTCACATCGTGATTTAATCTAATTTTCAATTAATTGCCCAGCCCTAGTTGCCACGAAACCTTGTAGTGACTTAGTCTGGATAACAATGGTAGCTGATATAGAAAAACACAGTTGTAAGCAAATGGGAAATTTTCCATTAGTCAGCTAAATTAACTGTTGGGATTTTAGGGAGATTACCTGAGTGCCAGTCTTCAGCACTATTATATTGGGGTTGCAGGCTGGAAAGTTTGGCACAACCTGATACTGAAGACCTGCTTTTCTCTACAATAGTAACTGTTTACTAGTCTGGGATCCAGCTAAAATACCTCACTAATACATCCCACCCTGACAATATAGGTGAGTTTAAGGAAGCAATGTCTGTGTGAAGGGGCCTTTTGTCTGCTCTGAGCTGAAAGTCTGAGTTTTTATCATCTTTGTTCATAATTTGTTCACAGAAGGCCCTCAGCAGAGACTAAGACCAGAGCGTCTGCATGTCTCCACCAGCTGATGACTCATTTCTGCTGAGAGTGGAGTGGGATTGCCTTAGAGCCGCTGAGCAGGCTGATTGCAGCGCATCAGGGTATTAACCCCGGAGAATCAGGTTAATTGAAAATCAAACACACAGCGAGGAATGCTTTATCACACAATGTCATTTCTGCTCTAGGTGCGGTGGAAACGGAGGGAAAACTAGGGTAAAAGTTGTGTATGAGTGTGTTCTCCTCTCGTAGTGTGCCTGTGTGCCTGTGTTTGAATCATACATATGCATATAGAGAGTGTTTGATCTCAAGTGGCTGATTTCAAATGCTCCAAATTTAATGATCCTTCTTTCCAGAATGTGACCCAGATAATGGCACCCTGCCGCCCTGGAGCTTCAAGTGGCATATTTTCACACATCGCTCCCTCTCTGCTCCACTGCTGCAACACTCCAACATCACCCTTTAACCCTCTGTGAGGATTTTAGAGTGTGTATACAGGAAATGTGTGTGTGGGAGTACATATAACATATAAACATAGCTGCAGAATTAAAGTCTCCTGATTGATTCAGTGATAAAATTGAGCACTAACGGGTGGAGTGGGCCACTTCAACAGGCTGGAGCTGCCCGCAAGGGAAATGGAAACTTCCTCCAAGACAAAACCCATAAAACAGCACACACACACACACACACACACACACACAGACTCAAGGCTACAAAAGCTGACAGACAGAGTCGTGTGTTAAACTTGTGAAAGACGAGTTTCTCTGAATATGGTCTAAGAGGTGTTGAATTTTCAATTCCAAGATGTTCAAATGTATTCCATCAAAAAAGGGCCTGGATAATGAGATTTTCTTTCTATACTTTGTTGTTCCCAATTTTAAGGATCTCTCTATCAAATAAAAACACTTCACAGACTACTGCTGTCAGACAGAATAGTTTGATTCATGTTTTCAAACCAAACTCATATGTAAGCTTACCTGACCCTCATGTTTCACCGTCTGCATTTATCTCCAGTTTTTGAACACCTTGTTTACCTTAGTGAAACACAAGTATAACCTCACAGTAATGGAGCAGAATCATGTCATAGCCCCTTTTTTTCTCAGGAGGCCAATGGGAAACAGAATACGTCAACCACAGGGATGTCAGATGGACTCTTAGTTTGAACATCATAAATTCCATAGAAAAAATACCAAGCAAACTTGAAGTGTTGCAAACATTCAAACTACAGTGAAAAAAAAAAAAAAAAAATCGAATACATTTGACATCTTGGATTGGCTCTACTTTGACTTAGGGGATAGAGTGGCGTGGAGTAAATAACGTAAATAATACAGATAAAGAATAGAAGTCATGCCTCAATTTTTACCTTCCAATAATCATAACACTGGACACTAAAACAAGGCTGCACAAGTCCCTGAAATAGAAAAATAAATATTACAGTGACTTATTTTCACCACCGGGGGAGCCCTTGAGCATTAAAAGGTAGGAAATGAGGGTTTCAGAGCAAGTAACTAATTACCCATGAGTCTTAAAGAGTCAACTGATCCTAGTCCACCCCTGATTGGTTGACTGACCAGAAAACATTTGGCCACCTTTTATTAGAATTCTCATCTAACAGGAAAAATCATGTGATACTCAAATTTATCAACAAATTATCACAGATTGCATATGTTTTTAGAGAGATAGAGTCCAGGTTGTCTCTGACGTTTAAAATTCTCTTAAAACAATTAGAGATTATCCCCAGAAAGCTTTGGGTTTCAATGTCTCAGCATATATTTGTCCTATCTTAAGAGATGATTTTGTAAACATTTAACCTGTGGAAAGTGTTCACTTCATTGCCCAAGTGAATGCATTTAGTAGGCTGGTGATTTAAAGAAGACACTTTTCAGCCAGAGCATCTGTGATTGGACATTTCCAAGGTGAAACTTTGATCAGTGTTTTATTTGGGAGAAAAGGGGACGTTTGTGGATTATTTGGTGATGTGCACATGAATCTCAAAAGTGAAGAAGAGAGTAGAAATAAGCTGAAACAGAGCTAAGCTTGTAATCCATAACCTTTCAGTCTGCTTTAGAGAAGAGGAAGCTTCAGTTTATGCTAAATCCCATCCTGCTTTTTGACTCATAATAAATAGTTTTTATCTGCAGGGAGGGTTAAAATCAGACAGGAGTCAGTGCAGCAGCTTCAAAGATGAAGCCTGAGGAGGAGCAGGAGGTTGAAGAACACAGGCAGGAGGCAGAAAGGTATTGTAATGGGGGTATGGGAGGGAGGGGGTTGTTTTGGGAGCCTGCAGAAGGTAAACAGCACATCTGGGCTGAGGTAGACTGACAGCAGTGTCCCCCCTGCTGAGAGGGAAAGCACTTCCACTGTGAGGAAATGGAATTACCTGAGAGCAGAGATAAAACCAAAAGCACAGCAGGAGGTTTGAACAACTCAATCTATTCTCCTGCCTCTCACACAGCACAGGGGGAGGCTTCAAATCCTCATATTCACAACACCGACTTCTTTTAGAAAATAAAGAGGCAAAGTGGGTTACAGAAGATGTTACTGCCTCTAAATTAAACAGCAGCAGAGGAACATTTATTTAACCTGTGGGTCTGTAGTTAAAGATCACCGTGTCTGCCTGCACTGCAAAATATGATTTTACATATTTGTTATATTACAATGGATCACTGAAGTTGTTGTGATAACATCTAATTATAAGTTGGCAACATCTAAACTACAAAATATATTTCAACTTGAAAATCTATGTCCAAATAAATCAGTAATGCATGTGTACTTGAAAATCAGCCTAGCCCCTCCCAGCTGTTTAGTGAAGCTACAGCTTTCAAGTTATGCCCAGAATGCCTTTGTGAATTGTAACCAAACATTTGCACCATTAGTTGGGAAGGAATGTCGTGCATATGAGAGGCTGTCATACTCCTGATGGTACTGGCTGTCTGAGCTCCATGGTTTACAAAACTGAGATATTCAAGCGAGATTGAATAGATATATCACTTCAAATATCTACCTGAAGAAGTTAAGTCAAATACCAAATAACATTTCAATAATTAAATGAAAACTAAAGGTAAACATAATTAATAAGTTCTATTGAGTTGAGATGGAGTCATCATTTAAAAAACTACCTGAAGATGTTAAGTAACTAATAAGTCTAAATCAACAAAACTAAGACAAAGGGTTGACACAATACATTTGATCTGATCAAGATAAGCTCTGTTGGTGCCAGCACAACAAAACTGTATTTCTGACCCAACATCAAATTTTACGGCAGCTCTTTACATCATATTCTTACATTGAAAAAACAAGTCACATTTATCAGTGTACAATGATTCCAGCTACTGAAGATGAGCACTGAAAGATAAAGTGGCACAGCTGTACAGAAACTGGTGGCACTGTTGCGGTTCACCTAAAAATCTGAGAGTCCAAAACAAAACCCTGAGTGAACTGACATCCTTTTGTTTTCCTGGCACTCAACCTGACAAACTGAGCCTCAGAATGACCCCTCAGTGTGTGCATTATTCACAAGGTTTAACAGTGAGCCGGATTATCCACAGAGGTCTCCTCCTCTCCAAAACAAACAGGCACAGTGATTAAAACAGGAAAAAAAACAACACTGATTAAAAAGTTTCATCCTAAGTCGTAAATACCTTTGCAACGTTCCAGGAGAAGAGAATGCACAATGGGATGATCGGACGCAGGATTTAGTACTTGATTCAAACTGAAAATATCTGAAGAGAGACGTCATTTCTGTGTAACTGAGAAAGTTATTCACACAACCCTGCTCCTTGTGTTCACTCAGTGTCCTGACAGAGACATAGTTTTGTATCTTAAATCAAGGCTGTGTGTTTCTGCATAACAAATTCCAATCAGGTAATGGTTTGTCAAAGCCTGTGACCTTACTCTGAGGTTCAGTTCAATCAATGCATCGACCCGTGTTCATATGATGGGGAGTTAATTGATGAGGAGAACATGTGTCAGGCAAAAAAAAAGGTTGAACATGTGTTGGGCTCTGAGTATTGATTGGCCTTGCAGGTTAATAATAAGAATGACTTCAGCCTTGTGCTGTCAGGATCATCAAACATGGAGAAGTGTGTTACCACGCCTCACAGAGTTAAAGGGCGTATTCAAATGTCCTCTTCTGAGCCCACATGCCATGACTCAGGGAGTCTGACTGTGGTGCGCGTGGAGCTGCAGTGACAGAAAGACCCATTGTGTTTCATTCGTAGGGGTCAGGGGTCGTTCAGCCCACTACCCAGAGACTGCCAATCCAGCCAGCTCTACCCTCCCTGTGCCCCACATCCCTCTCTGTACCCGACCGGAGAAAAGTTCCAGTAGCGGAGCAGCCACTGTGAAGCCATTGTTGTACACTGTCCCTGTCAGAGAGAGGGCTGCCTTGTCATCTATACTGTCCAGTCACATGGTGCAGCTCTTTAGAGAAGTGAACTGCATCATCAGCTGGCCACTGGTTTGAAAACATGACCACATACTGAACTCCAGACTGCCTGTCACCTCCTGATTTACATGGAAACACATCAGAAGTTCCTGCTTCATGAATCTGACCAAAACCCTCTAACCTGGATTAAAAAAAAAAGATGTCTTTAGCATAGAAAACTGTGAATTGTTGTAAGAATTCCTGTAGATGCCATTACTAGTAGCACTCATATCTTATAATGTGCATTACTATAAGTCTTTGCAGTGGTCTGTACATCATTGTCTTTATCTAGCCCTTTGAGTCTCCCATACTATCAAACTTTCTTCAGCTGTCAGTTGCTGCAGAGAGATTTTCTCCAAGTCTAGTTCTGCTTGAGGTCAAACATTTTACCTTTTCTTGCTGTTGTTGGCAAGTACTTGATCAATGATAGATTAAGTTTGACTTCTATAAATGATTGGAATGGAAATCACTGGTGAGTCACCATGCTATAATTTCATTTGATTTGATATGGTTTGTTGCAATCTGAATTTTGGAAATAACTAGCTGACAGGGCAACAATTTACTTCTGTTAATGATTTATCCAAACTCTAGTCTTGAGATAAGTCTGGTTGTCATTTGGTGCCATTCGTATGAATCTGTCAGGACCCATAAAATAAAACTGAGTTTTAATTCAGTTTGAATACAAATGGAAAAGTAGACACATGATACAGGTAAATGATCACACTACTCTACACTTTCCCAGGCTCTTACATCTCAGCCTTGTTCCCTTTTGTCCTCTGAATGACCCATAAAAGGGTCTCGGCTGGGTAATTGATCGTCACAGGCCTGCTTGTGTAGAGAGCAATTCAATTTCCACTGGGCATGACTTGCCACATTAGTGAGAATGGTGCTATTGTTTTGTGGGACCGGCAATGGCACGTAGAGGCAAGTCTGCCATGCCAAATCATCCACGGTCCATTGAGAAAATGGGCACCGGGCAGGACAGGAACTGGGGTGCTTGGTAACCTGGAGCCATGAGGTGGTCCTCTCCTGCTGAGTAATGCAGACAGGACTCTGGAGCGATAGTGCCTCTGGGCTGGACAGTAGCAGACAGGGTCAGTGGGTTTGCTCCGTGGTAACAAAGGGACACTGGAAGAGGGTGTGAATGGACTCAGAGATGGGACAGAGGAGCTGGGATGAGATTGGCCTACAGTTCAAGAATCTGAATTTCAACCATGGAGTGCAAAACTGTGACTTGTGATTTTGGTCAAGTTTGTTTCATCCTTCATCAAGTTTAACAGGCAGAGACTGATGGATATGACTCACTCTCTCAGGTGATTAAACCAGACATGAACAACTGCGTCAGACAAAATGACAAAAGGAACACAGAGTGCTAAATGCTGCATGCGGTGTCGTCTTTGAGGCAGATTTCTAGGTAATTTAGGGATTTGAATGGCACATCCTTTTATATGCACCAGTGATAAATGCTCTTTTAAGAGTACAGGAGAAATAGTCCACAGCTCAATCAGGTTATTTCAGATTCTGGGTCAATTTTGAATAGATTTGGCCTCCGACTTAATGCTTACCCATAAGGACAACAACGTAGACTCAAAGGTATTGTATAATACGGTCTAGGATCTAACCATGTCAAAATGGAATAAGAGCATTAAATCCTCGGATACAAGGGAACAATTATTCTGTGACGCACTTAAGACTAACCTTTGGGATCATTCAAATATTGCTGGAGCTCTTTTTGTGATTTCATTTTGAGCATGTCCTGCTTTACACTGCTGACGTAATTTTTCAAAAGTACAGATGTGAGCTTTTATTGAGTTAATGAATTAAACATCATGATCTTTACTGCCATGATGCTGTAATGCTAGGATGGCATCTCACAACAGTGCATAATTTGCCAGTATTTCAATCCAAAAAATGAAGATGAAGATGACGTTTTATGTAAATGTGTCTGGTTAAACTGGCATATAGGTATGTTAACCACAGGATGCTAGCTCTGCTTACTGTTGCCACACACAGCAATCTCATTTCACAATGTTTAATCACAGATACTTTGAGCTTGTATTTGGTCATGTAAAACACATTATGCTTTCTGGGACCGTACCTCTCGGACTAATTCAAACCTCAAGCCATTTTTGTGAAAAATATGACAAGATTATAATCATAACTCCTGTTTAAGTCAATGTTGCTGGGCTGTTTCATATTGTTGCAATGTCCTCTGGTACCAGTCAACATAATTTATTGCCAAGTTGTCAAGTTATGATATGATTAAGCTGGGTCAACTTATTCATTCAATATTCTATGTTCGTTTCTCACAGTTCAAGAAACAGAGACCCGGAGTTAAAGGTGATGTGTTTATTCTCACCAATAATGGCTGATAAGAATGAGTTAGCAGAAAAAAAGCACAAACAGAAGACTTGGTATTTCTTTTTTGAGGAACATTCTAACTTTGACAGCATTAGAGAAATGATCTTCTAACTCACGGCTCATCCAATACAATAAATCATGCAACAGCAAACCACAATTTGTACCTGAGTTTACTGTATTATTTATCCCATGTCATCTATATTAAGCATTGATGTAAATCTACATTATTAAAGATACACATCAATAAGGAATAATGGTGCCACTTTCACCCTTCTCAACTCTAACCAATTCAAGAGTGTGTGTGTCAAGTAGCTTTTTTCTCTTAGACATGGTCCTCAAACAGAGAACTAAACACAGCCAAAGCAAAGCAGCTCCAATAAACACTGGAGTGGCTGTGCTCCCATTTAAATGTGTTACCATGGCAGCAAACACCCTCTCACTCCAGATCAATAAGGGCTCAAGGGCCTGGGGATTGGCTGGCAGATCTACAACAAACCTCTCCAGTGGTCACCAGGTGGGGGTCCTGGCCCAGACCAGAGGGTACCCACATAGCCCTCCAACTCTTAAAAGACAAATTACTCGCCTTTCAATTACCAACAGAGTCTTCAAGTCAGAGACACAAGGAAGGAGAGTGAGAATGATGCAACAATTAAGACAAGAAACAAGCTGTAAACACTCATAAATCAACAGCACGACATCACAGTAAAGGAACATTTCTGTTGTCGCCACAATCAGAGTCAAAAACCCACCAGCACAAAGAAAATAAGCACATTGTAGAACAAGATGAGGACTGTTGGAGCATGTTAGAGTGGGATGAACAGGAGTTTGGGGGAGGACGGAGCAGGTTTAACCCAGGAATGTACTGTACACAACCTCTTAATCCATATATGTAAGAAGATTGCATTCTAGTATGTGTGTTGAGGCGGGGGCAGTCTGTCCAGGCACGGCTGACCTGTAAGCCCCTCTGTCCCTCAGTTGCTGGTGTGCTAAGCTCCCCCAGCGAAGCCCCGGACAGTTTTTTAGATGATTATGGCACTCTGGCCCAGACGTTTTTTCTGCGCTTTAATCCAAATAAAACAATGTTCTGGTGACAAAATGGTTCAACCAAATAAAAAAGGAGAACACTTCACTGCATCAAACACACACAAGCACACTGATGGATCCAAGCGTCAGACTCTTAGACAGGAAGCAAAACAGAGAGGAGTCACGTCAGGTCGACTTTGAGTCAGTCGACATTGATTTGATACAAAATGAAACAAAAATAATGTTCTCAGTCTAGATTAGTCCACCTTGGTTGTGTGGAAATAAGCTTTATGCCAATCAAGCTCCACTAATGGAGGAAAAATGTGTGGACTTCTAACAAGGAAATGAAGTGAAAGATGTAAACAAGCATTAATTAGGGTATGTCTGTCTGAGCAGATGGTGAGCAGGCCTGGGGTCAAATGAGCTCAGCTATCTGGTGTCCCTTCACTGTGCAAACATTAGCAGAATGGATTTAGTCTATGTAACCTCCATTAGTGGTAAACAATCACGGTCTGCTCCCACACACAGACAAAACAGAGAAATACCAGGAGAAGTGAAACAGGCTTGAAATGAGTATAATACACTCAACCCAGCTGGGATGGGTACTTGATTCTGATTGGCCAAAACCACAAAATAACAGTAATTAATTTTCAGCAGCAAAAACACCACAGGATCACCTTAATAATAAACCCACACATTATATCAAACTTCCTCATGGAAAAAAGTTTCCTCTACCTGTTAACTTCACAGTAAAAGGTCAGTGTTTGTCTCTGTCTGGGCTCAGAGTGAGGAAATAATGACAGTTCACAGTCTGCACAGATGTGAGAGCACCCTAAGGAGCTACTGAACCCCTATAGGGATGGGTATTGATGATGGATTCCTGTTAAAAACTGATTTGAAATGGTTTAATCCATCAATATCATTACGCTTGGTGATTTCCTTTCTGATTCTGTAAGCTGTACCACACATCAATCATACTCGTCAGTCTTGTCAACCCTGAAAAAATAATGATCCTTCCCTGAGAAAGCAGATATGCTTATATTTCTGAACAAGAACAGTTGATTTCGAAATGATATTTTTATTTAGATCCAGGGATCAACTGACAATGTGTCAAGCTTTTAACTTATTTTTATTTATTTATGTATAGAGACATCCAAATCTAGTGCCCAATTTAAAATGTATTTCCTTACAAACTCAATAAACTGTAACTAAAATGGAAAACCTGGAATGTCTACTTTTTATACACAGAACATTCACAGGCAGAAATAGGATCAATAAAGAATCTGATGAAGTGGAATCGATAATGGCATGTGTAGTAATAAAGTCTTATCAGTACCCACGCCTAGACCCCAACCATCACTGCTGGAGAAATGTGGAGCAACATCCTGCCCTGCAATCCAGACACACTAACAGAGCTGGTTGGAGCATCTCTGAGCTGCTGATCCCTGACAAGAACAGTGTTTAAGTTTGTGTCAAATCAAAGTTCTGAGAAGATGGAGAGCTGAGTAAGGACAACAACATCAATATTACATGCTACTGTTTCAACTTGAGTTAATTGAAGTTTTTAATTTAAAGTAGGTAAGTGAGGAGTGATGAAATTAATGCTTTAATAATAGTCTGGGTAATAATCACTGTTTTGACATCATCATGATCATCATTAACACAAACCTAACATCAGTTATTATGCATTATCTCTGCTTCATCTTGCACATGCTGGGACAAGTTTAAGGCATTTGACCCTTTCACCACAAACTCTCTGTAGCAGATTTTGCAGACTAACTATTCTTAAATGCTTCCAGACATCAGACTTCACTCATTTCTTTAATGGCTGCATTGCTTGCTACCTGGTCTCTCTGCCATTATGTAGCACAGTAAGCAGGTACACCACATGGATCAACTTTGACCTGGCTCTTTTTTGAGGGGAAAGAAACACTGAGTGTCGCAGAACCTATATGTTTAAATAAACATTTCTGAAAGCAGTATTTACAGTAAAAACAGTCAAAAGCTAAATATTTCATTTGAGACCAACAACATGCTTAAAAGACAATTTCATAGATCTTAGTATTTATACATTTTATCTTTGATTCAATATTATTTTGTTCAGGAGTTAGAAAGAAATAGAAGTGTTCCTGCACCTACATGCTTGAAAAGAGAAACTACATCAGTGTGTCACCAATACGAGATATTTGTTTGTTTGTTTGTTTTACTCCTCCGTAGCCCAGAGAGATAACGCTGACCTGACTAAGGTCCAAGGTAAAGAGGCGACTGTAAAGAGAGAAACATGAGGCTCTCCTGAGCGCTCTGCTATAGTTAGAGTGAAAGCACATTTTAAATACTGTGTGAGGTTTGAGAGCTCTCTGTAAACACAAGCTGTTCTTCACATTTATGTCTGAAACTTTTAAGCCTTCTTGACAGAATAATCAACAGGCTGTCAATCAGCCGTACAATGAGGTGATCACACCAGCCAATGGTGTAGCAGAGCCAACAGAGCATGAAGGGAACGCTGAGACATCCGTTACCTCTGGCATATCCATTTCATTAATGGACACTGGGAGTGCCTCTCTGCCAATCAAAAACAAGGGCACTGAAAGGCTGCCGGCCTTGGAAAGTCTCCTGCATGTTGCAGGGAGAACACTGATCAGCCTTCTGCCTCTGTTTTATCTCAGAGCTATTTCTGACCAGCTTTGAGGAAATGCACAGAGACGTGTTGTATGTACCCAAAAGGCAGAGCTCGGCTGGCAGACTCCCCACTGAGCTGAAATCCCATCAGAGTGCAATTATAGGATGTGTTGATGCTGTGTTAAAATTGGATTTGCCGTTGAAATGACTGTTTGGGTACAAAGCTGTAAAGCTGGCAGAAGGATCCAGAGAGATCCACAGCGGTGCTGTGTGCACTCTCTCTGTGTCCTCTTTGTTTTCCACTGTAGTATCTCTGTGCAGTGACAGCTGCTAGTGGAAAGTTCTCAGGACAAAAACAGAGTTTCTGGAAAGTCAATTCAGGGGCACAAATAGTATGCCTGTTACTCTGTTGGAATGGGACATCCTTATCCTCTGTATCCTTCTCTTGAATCTGTTTCTTTTTTACACTTAGGAAAAGTAATGACCTAAAATTTACACTTTCTAATCACCCACTAATCTTGAGACTAGCAGAGGTTGTAATTTTAAAACCACATCTGTATTTGGATCTCAGCTAACAGCTGTTTTCTTGTCTTGACTGAGCAGAAATTAGAGTATAAGAATTATTCAGAGTTGCCTTAACATGGCTGAGTGAGCACAGAGGCAGTTATTGAAGCAGCTTCTAACAGCTTCATTCAAACTGAAAACAAACACCAGTGAGTATGTTGGGGGGGGGGGTTCAGGTACCTTAAAACAGACACTACACAGAGCAAAAAAAAAAGTAAATAAATCTATATTTGGTAGTTCATGTCTTTGTTATGACACCTCTTCTTGTCAAAAAATCGTACACTGTTGAAAAACCTTTTTATTTCCCTTCAAACGGTGCCACATATATATGGAACATGTTGAGCTTCTTGAACCCCGGATGCAGGCAATCAGGTGACTCTTAGCAGAAGCTCAAACTTGCCATAAAGCAACCTCTAGGAGGTACCTTGAG
This sequence comes from Thalassoma bifasciatum, assembly GCA_008086565.1. NCBI lineage: Eukaryota > Metazoa > Chordata > Actinopteri > Labriformes > Labridae > Thalassoma > Thalassoma bifasciatum. The sequence continues at coordinate 65,692 of RPOG01002180.1, read as the reverse complement.
ACAGCCAAAAAAGGAGTCTTGCAACAATGCAAACAGTCCTCATGAAACAGCATTTCAACTTTGACACTGAAGCCCAAAGAGCTGCCAGGAGGAAGCCTGAAACGACTGCTCAGGGGTACCAAGAAATAGACACTAACTTGTTTATGAAAAACTGCTGCTGCCATGCTCCATGTTAGAGATGATAATATGTCTTAATTAGGTCTAAGAATCACAGAGTGACTCACAACATTACACATGACCCAGTGTTATCACAACACAGTTATTCTGTGAGTCTCAACAAGTGAAAATACAGCGATGTATTTACACATCATGATGTCCCATGAATGGATCAGAGAAAATTTTCCACAAAAAGCAGAGTTTAGAATTAACATTTCTTCAATGCACTTTGGCATAGTTTTCCTAAAATAATGTTATACAAACTTTTAGAGAGTAAGTTCAATTTAAATACTTTACAGAAAACTGCCACAGAGCAGACTCTTCACCATCTCATCAGTACCACTGTTGATGCAAACTATTCTTTAAAATCAAAATAAATGTAGTTTTACAAATTAATAAATTTACCCCCTTTGAGTTTGTATGATAAATATATGTGCAACATTGAGAAAAAACACTCTTCTTAGTGGCCTGGAAACATTTATAATTGCATAGTAAACATGGGCACTTAAACACTGGACCCATTGGTGAAGTTTGAGCTTTTGGAGCCAGCCTCATGTGGAGGGTTAAGGTACTGTAGTTTTTTAATCATTATCATTTCAGCATTGGCTTCAATTTAGAACACTGAAGGTGATATCTAAAAAAAATCTTTTAAAAAAGCATCTCTTAAAAATATAGTAAAAATCAGTATTTTTGTGATCTCTATTCTTGATACAGTTTCTATAGAGTCACTGAAGCAGAATAAATTCATGCATTCATTCAAAAACACGTATCAACAAAATGTCAGGTATAACTCTTGGTTAAATATCATGCAAACAATTGTCCAGCGATTGATCCACAGCACTATCATATATTTAACTGTGAAAAAAAACAGGGTTGAAAAACAAGCAGCTGAATGTCACTGAAAGAATATTCAGGTTGAACCTAATCTAATAACACTTCAGTAACTCCTCTACACCTTTCCACAGACACATACATCTGTAAGATGATAGTGGCAGAACCATTTAAATCTCCTTTCACAGTGAATGACCTCTGGCACACAGGCATCCTAACTCTGATAGTTTCACAGCTCATCTTTTGTCTCCTTGGCAGCACACACCAGGTAATTAGTGACAGCAGTGGCATATGTCAGAGACAATGCATGCCGCATGATGCTTGAAGACGCCTACGCTCTGACGCTTTCACTGGTTTTTGCACACATGCTACACCTCTCCTGAGGGAAGCAGTGAAAGAAAAGAAACTACAGAACATCCTCAGTGATCTGGAAGGATGTGTTCCATTGTTAAAGTGAATAACTCAGAGATATGAAGTGCAACAAGTCAATGAGCAGCTGTAAAACTTCCACAAAGACAAGAGGGTGAAAAAATGTATTTCACCAACCACGGATCACATAATATTTCTTCTACAAATGGATTTATTTCATAGGGAGACAGCTGCACAAGATTCAGTCTGATGTTCACCAAAATCACATTATCTGTATTCAGTTTCTTTGGCCTGAAGAAATGTGAAACAAGAGAAAAGATCTATCAGAACATGAGAAGCATTTTGACGTGAATTTCCATTTTTTGATTCATGTAACATTCAAATACCCGTTGGTTCTTATGCAGGCAAAACATCAGCGTGGGTGGAAACAGGGAGAGGGAAATAAACACAAAGCTGAGCTCAGTGCAGAGTGATGCTGCTCCACTTTAGCGCTCTGCTGACTCTGATCCCTCCAGGTGGATTCAGAGGTAACAGGAGAAATGGGAAATGGGGCACACCACAACAGAAAGCTCTGCCTAACACTGCTGAGGCCAAAAACACTTTAATACCCTGTAAGGGATATCTAAATGGCTTTACTTGACGTCACTGCGCTCACAGCCACATGCAGCTCACACACACAGATTGGTAAGAGATACTGAGAGAAATGGTTCCCCAGACTGTGGCTGCAACCCTCAGAGGTTTGCGTGCAAGCCCGGTCTGACCTGTCTGCTCATCCAGAGCAGGAGGCTGCAGGGGGAAAATGACTAGCAGCTGTTTAAAAGGTTCTGGGTATATCCAGCATCGGTTATGTAACTGTGCACTGAGATCCTGGTGCCTCCATCACTTGTATGCAAACACAGACCTCAGAGGATAACACAGAAGAGAGGGGGGTGGTCAAGTTACCAGCTAAATAAATCCCACACAAGTACACCCACACGTGCCCTGACACCATATCAAACTCATAATAGTTCACACAACAGTTGGCGCTGTCAGTCTGAAGTGGAAATGTCACGGGCAGAAGGGGCTCAAGGGAATCTCGCTGGAACCAAAAACAGCCAGGGCACGCAGAGATCCAGATATGTAAGCTGGAGCAGACACAGAGAGGGAAGTAGAGGGCGGGTGCAAGAGGGAAATAAATGAGTGCACTATCAAAAGCAGGCCAGCTCAGGTGTTCTTACCTTTTCTGGGTACATGCTGTCCCAGTCGACCCAGCTACAGCAGAGAGCCAGGCCCAGAGAGAGGGGCACTGAGCGACAGGGGAGGGACTGAATAAAGCACAGAGAGCAATGGAGTGAGGAGGAGAAGAGTGAGAGAGTGAGCAGATGAAATAGGTGATGTATCCCCGTCATGAGCTCTGTGAATTAACGCCACACAGCGTCAGAGCGGCTGTATGGATGCTGGAGCTGAGGGAGGCAGAGGGAGGAGACCTGGGATCACAAATACTCCTCACTATTAACTGTGCTTCACTACTACATGGTGTTAAAAATGTTTTCTGGTTTTGAGAGGGTGCAGAACATGCAGAGTGCATTCTGGATCTTATTAACTACTATCAAACATTACACAGTAATCTGCACACAAGTGTAGTAAACAATCTAAATGCCATTTTTACCTTCAATCTCACTCTTATGTTTTAAGTTGATGGACTTAAAGAGCAATTCTCAGCCCAAATAATCAATAACAGATATATGGGCAACTTGAAAGCTTTTGAGCAGCCAGTGGGTAATGTGTGTGGTTTCCCACAAACATATCCGATCACTCAAACATCCCACTTACTTTGCTCTCAGCTTGAAAAATGTTGAAACCAACAGTAAGTGTTAAGTGAAACATCACACTGACTGAAACATAAATCTATCTTCCTCACTCTCTGTGTCACATCAGTTAACTTAGAAATACACTGTGTTTATTAATTAATCCATTGAACTGGCACTTATGTATCACTTATTGTATCACAGCTGCTAATGTATTCATTTGCTGTACAAAACTGTTAATTTATTCATTTACTGTACAATAACAGTTAATAAATTCACTCACTGTACAAAAACTGTTAATTTATTCATCCATTTCACAATCACCATTAACTCTTCTTTCTGTTAAACACTGTAGTACAAATATTGACTTCATGTATAATCAGTTGGTTTATTCATTGACTGTGACAGCTTAAGTTATAAATGACCTCTGTTAAGTCTTTTTTTTTACTCATCAGATTTTATTGTACAGATTTATGGAGCTGAAGTGGGAAACTGCCAAGAAAAGTCATGTATATTTGATGTTTATGATGAAATAAATTGCCAGACCCTTTTTGTATGCACATATTTACAGTGGACTGTATGTTGTCTCAAAAACATCTTAGCTATTTTTTTGAACTGTGACAGGTACAGAGATAGGTATTGATAAGATTCTATTGATACCAACGCCGCTATCATTTCTGCTTATTGCTATGAGTCTTTTACCAATTTTTTCATCAAATCCTCTTCGGAAATGTCTGTATACAAAAAGTAGCTTTACAGGTTTCCTGTGTCAACATTTTACTGAGTTTACAAGTAAATGGAAAATTTTTCAATGGATGTAAATAAATAAAAATCGCACATCGAGTCATGTCAAGGTGCTGTTTTGTTGTTTGTTTTTGGCTGACTTAGGCCACCTTACAAAGCTTTGAGTTGTTTGGAACCTTGAGGTTGCCGTAGTTATGCTGAGGTCAGCCATGAGCCTGCATTTTATATTTGGAAAACATCTACCTGTTGTATTTTGATATTTTTGAGTTTTAATGACGGTTCACAAAGTGTAATGTGATATGTTTCAATGATGAAAGTTGAGGTCGTGTATGCTAACCTCTAGCATATCAATGCAATTTCCCATAAACCATAGCATCAAGCTACAGCCCTGTGTTTTCTTTTCGGTACAATGGAAGATGTTGAACATTTCGAATGTATTGAATATGAATCTCTTGTGAAACGGTAATAAATATTTCTTTGTGCATTCAGTTTTACAGCTTCTTAAGTAAAACTTCAAGCGGAAAATCTTGAATCAGAATTTTCTTGGGAAACTTTTGCTTATCTGCACTGCAAAAACTGAAATCCAAGCAAGTCTTTTTGTTTTATTTGTGGTAATTATTGTCTAGTTCTTCTTTATTTGAGCCACATTCACCAGGCCAGGTCATAAAATTGTCTTATTTCAAGTTTTTTTAAAGATAAGAATGAGGTCTGAATTGCTAGTAACAAGTCAAAAAAATCGGCCAATGGCATAAGAAAAATGTATTGATGCAAGGAACTTTTTTTTTATCCCATTGGCAGATTTTTTTGACATGTTAAAACCAAATCAGACCTCATTTTTGTTTTTAAATAGTTGAAATAAGACATTTTTATGACTTGGTCTTGTAAATGGGGCTCAAATCAAGAATAAAAACACTATTTTTTTCTAGAACTAGCACATAATAACTTGCTTAAATTTCGTTTTTTACAGTGTGCTAAGCAAGCTCGGGCAGAATAGTTGGGTCAGGTCAGGCCGCTCCCTTGTAATGTAAAGAATCAATTGGGGAATTGTTAAGCATAAAGGCTTATGATGTCGATGGATTGAACCACTTCTTCTTCTTGATACCCATCCCTAGACTTGATGTGTAATCTGTGTTTAAATTTCTGTTTAAAATAAAAAAGTAGTTAGTCCTAAAGAAATATTCCTGGATTAAATGGCATTGAAATCTGTCCAATAATATTCCAACCTAAGAGTCCAACCTGTGTGTCCAGGTTCAGTCCAAAAATGAACAGAAGGTGTTGTCTTGCTGACTTGGCCATCCTGACACAGAGCTGCTCTACTTGAATTGTTCCTGCAGAGCAGTTTCACTGTAACTCAGCACCGTACTGTGAGGGATCCACAGAAAACATCCTCCCCGTTTAATGAAAGATGATAATGAGAGAGTATTTTTAGCAGCAGCTCATTCACGGGGGAACCCTTCTTTAAAACAAGCACAGCCATCACGTTGGAGTGACGCACGTTATGCAAACTTAAATATTTTCAAAATAAATGATGCAGATGAGTCACCCGAGGCCTGATGGGAGGACTGAGATATGATCTGTTACAAAAGGGTTTTCCTCCACTGTTCCAAAAATAAAGAAGGGCTGCGTTAAATATTTTATAACATCTTTTAGGCATCACTGGGTGCTCCCGCTCAGAGAGACTTATCTTGAAAATCTAAACCTTTAACTAAAACATGAAAGAAACAGAGAATGAGATGCTTTTCAAACATTATCCTCCACTTCCAAAAGATTACAAAGGTGTAATCCTTCACCTTGCACAACAGACACAACTCTGCTAAACCCTGAGCCTGATGTCAACATTAGCTTTTGTGGTCTTCTTGAAGGCTCAGGCCCCGGGGGCTTGTGGGTCTAATCCTCTTGTTATATCACAGGAGCGTGGATCAGGAGAGAAGAAATGGTGGTCACAGGTTGGAGTGTAGAGAAGTTTCCTAACTGAGACCACATCTGACAACATGATTCAGTGCAAAGGTTGAAGAGAGAGGCAGGTGAGCTGGGGGGGGGTTCAAGGCTGACCGCAGAAGAGGAAGTGACTGAGACAGAGTGAGGGAGAAAAGTAGAAGAGAAACCGAGGGGCCCAGACACAGGAAAGAGAGGAGAAGTAGAAAGAATGCAGGCAGCAGACAGACACTCACATGAACACAGCAGATGAACCACTGGCTCAGGTTTAATATTAAATTAGTGAAAGGTCCAGTGCTTTGCTCTGAGCGGAGGGCAGACCTTCATTGACTCAGCCTGCCTCACTGTGTGTGTGTGTGTGTGTGTGTATGTGTAGGCACCCAGGCTGGAATTTGAAGTATGCACTGGAAAACAAGCAGGGGCCTCCTTCTCAGCCCGATCAGGAGTAAGACTCTCGGCGGAGCTCCAGATTACGAGGCTCAACCGACAGGAGACGGTTACACTTTACAGCACAGCTTGCTCTCATATGTGGAGGCATTATGTAATAAAAACACGTACTCACTTGAACAAACTTCAAAAGATTTAAGCTAACTTTGGAGACACCGAGACAGTTCTGCAGAACTTCAGTGAGCAAAACATGTAATTAGCAGGTTGTTGTGGCGTGAGGATCCTTTCTGTACAGTCAAGTGTAGAGCTTTGGGATGTGAGAGTAAGAGAGAAAGGCTCAGTAATCATGTGGCCTGTTCCCAGAACAATGCACACATTCTGCTTCATGTGGGAGAGAAAAAGAGCCAGACAGATACATCAGTTGGCCAGTACCATCATGATGATTAAAGCCTGGACACAAAGTAGTTACATCTAATTTGACAAAAAATGCACACACTTCTTTTTTCACTAAGCAGGCAGGAAACAAACTTTCAAACCTGGGAGTTAAAACTTTATCCAAAGAGGGCCACATTTGATTCTGTCAGAGTGAATGAGGGCCAGCAGCTCATACTGTATTTATAACAGTGATCTGTGTAAAAATCAGCCTCTTAATGTGCTTAAATCTCCTTGTTCCATCATCACAGACTGATAAATCAAAGCTCAACTGTCCCTCAGGTGTCTCTTTATACCAGATGATAAGTGGTAAGTTTTCTGCAGTGTTAAATGCTGCGTAAACTTCAGCAAACTCTGCTTCTGACCAAGGTAAAAGTTCTCCATTAGGGGGCGATATGGGCAAAATATGTCAGGGTGTTTTTATGGCAGGATCAGGATTGTTTTGTTTTTGTAATGCACCAATTGTTCTTTTTTCTGAAGCTTTTCACAACTTTAATCTCATCTTGTATCCTCTAAAGTGTTTTCTGAACTCTGGGTGTTATGAAGAACATTTTGACATCCTGAAGTTTCCTCTGCCTGTTAACTATGGATAGACTGATTATTGACCATGGCCTATTATCAGCACTGATATTCTGCATTTTGACAGAATCTGTCTTTTTTTTTTACTCCAACGGCCAATAGGACATCAATACAAAACTGATGACATAAAATAACATTTTAGTTATTAAATTTTGGGAAACTATCTTAATTGTAGAGAACCATATGGAGACACATATTTGTTTAAATTTTCATCCAACTTTATACAGCATAATGAACACATGCTTGGAGTCATTTAAACAAAGCTTGGTTTTGGAGTTAGTATTATTTCAAATTTTGTTGCTAGTATTTTCACTTTTCCTGCAAATAGATACTGGTTCCAAATATCGGTAATTGGTCTCTTTGACTACTCATAATCGGTATCGGCCCTGAAAAACTATACTACTAACTAAACTACTTATAAGCCAATCTCTGCCTGTTGACACTGTGGTTTCAGAATAAGAGAAAAATGACAAGTAGCACAGGTGTAAATGTGAAAGCAGCCTCAGGATATACTGGATCCCACCCATCTCTGACTGAGAGCAGTGGGGCAACATCTTGTCCTGCAATCCAGACACAGCAACAGAGCGAGTGAGAGCGTCTCTGATCTGCTAAAATGGCTTAGACTTGACCCCAAACATTTCACACACTTTCCTGTGTTTCTAATTTGCGCAACCACCTGTTCACATTAAAACACTCCTCGCATACTTTTCCTCTGAATTCTCTATCAGTCTCAAACATCTGACAGGCTTTTTTGTCTTCTAGGGAAACTTACATCACTGTGAAAAAGGCCTGCTTCACTGCATAATCAAAGTAGTAGTAAAATGATCAAACCTTTCCAGGAGTGAAACGATTTCAAAGTGCACTTAAGAGTCTCAGCCACCCCCACATCTCAGCCTGTTTCAACGCACTGCTGAGCCCCGGATACACACTCAGCCTTTGCTCTGTTGCACAAGTCAGCAAACACACAACTTACTAGAGCAAAGCAGCTTTGAAACGGCAGCACAGGATGAACATTTAAGTTCATACGAACACACGCTCAGACAGTCATGACATCCAGTTTTAATGCTCTCCTCCATCTTTAATGGTCGCTTTGTAACGTTGCTCTTTTAAGTCATTCAGACGTTCACGGCCCACAGGCTACGACTAATCTCCAGATTCACCCAAACATGAAAACATTTATGTCTGACCTTCTGTGCCTGGGTCTCTGCTGTCTCACATCAGCTCTTTGAGGACCCGGGGCTCTCACACTCTGTCCCTTGACACAAACAGTGCCTCCTCTTCTCTCTCTCTCTCTCTCTCTCTCAGGCACCAGCAGCTAGTAGGAAGACCACACAGCAGGCTCGCAGACACACTCTGGCCTCCAGTCAGCTGTTTCCTTTTGTTCTGAAACCCTTTGAGAGTCCGGATACATTTACAAACCAGTTATGTCATTGTGGCTATAGGCATCCTTAAAACGCAAGAGATTTCTTTGAAGCATGACATGCCATCGTGGAGGATGTCTCATTCTGAGGCTGATCCTGCTTGTAATCTCAGGGAATTACTGCTTTTATTGTTTACATGGAGCGCGTCATGTTACAGACTGCGGGGAGTTAGAGAAAAGCTAAATGTGACGGAGCTGTGAAGGAAGGCAGGGCCTGTCAGGGCTGGATGTGTGTGAAATGGTTACAGGGCGGGGGCACGGGGGCCTCTCAGGGTCTGTCTAATCAGACAGTGAGTGAGCACAGGGCAGCCCGCACGGCTCCACGGTGCAAAGCCACAGACACAAACACATCCACAGCTTCCCCCTCTGTGACACATCTCAAGGAAAGAAAACAACAACCCAACCTCTCACACAACCACAGGGAAGCCTTCATCCGCTTATTAAGTCAGCGTTTTTTGGACAGAGAAGCACGACTCACCATCAAAAGGACTTTCCCCACTTTGGGAAGATATGAGTAAATGCATTCAAAATAGTCGATTCAATCTGACTGCAGCTCTGTGTGGGCGTGTTTTCTTTATGATGAATTTTAAATCAGACTAAACATCTCTGTGAGAGAATCACTGCAAAGAAACCCGACATGTTGATGTGAAAAACAGGCATAAAATCATACGGTTTCTCACATTTCTAAAGGAAATAAACTCTTCATCCCTCTGCCAGCCTCTTGAGAAGTGTGGAAAAGAGGTTTATTTTCCCAATCCCTTAAGAGCACCGGGGCTGTGCTTTAAGCAGGGGAGGGGAGTCAGCACACCCCAGCAGTCCCTCATGGTGCTGAGAGGAGAGAGGAGGGGAGAGGGGCCACAGTGATCTGCTGCTGCTGCCAGAGTCCCAGAGATAAGCAAATTACATATGGAAAGCATGCAGACACACACACAGGCGTTAATCGTCACCCAGAGATCAAATCTAATCAATTAGAGGTGGCCAGCTGGCACTCGAGCGGAAGCATGACAGCGACAAATCCATCCATCCCGCTGCCTGTCAATGCATCCAGAAGCTTCTATGTAAAGTGTATAAGAGGAGAGAGGGGTCCGAGAACCACAACACCTCACTGTAATCAACACAATTTCACGAATCAGGTTTGGTCTGTTTTTCACAGGCCCAGTACAGGAGCTATGTAGCTGCAGAAATTCACAATTTTATCTGATACTTTTATTGATTATCAGGTCAGACTCCTGCTTATATCTGCACTGACACATTATCATTCTGCAGCTAAGTTTATACCACAACATAAACTTAGCCCTCCTGTTGACTTCAGATTTACCCTGCACCATCTGCTCTGACTGAAATTTTTTTCCACAAATATTTTTGTTCCCCCATTTCAGTGAAGATCTTTCCAACAAATTCACATATATTTAACAATTACTTTTGTAACATACGGTATGATAGACTTTGTTTACATAAAAGTATACCTCTTTTTTGAGGAACAAAAGGCAAAACTTTGATTAATTTTTTTGCACTAAGGTTAGTATCAGATGTACAATATGTGGATGTATTATCACAGACATTCTAAATTTTAAAGCGTAGGAAGGACAGTTTTAAAACATTACGGTTTTTTAATTGCAGGAGGATAAATTTATGTAAAACACAATTTAACAAAAACAGTCTTGGAGTTGCAAAAATTTGTGAATAAATGACTAAAATTGGCAAAAAGCAGTAAAAAAAAATGTAATGGGTTGTTGACATGTTTTCATTGATGTCAATCTTCATTTACAAAACGCTTGTGTTTAACAACAAATACAATAGGGAGTCTATAAATAAACATATAATGATTCCTATTGCAATAAAGGGAAAAATAATCATAATAATTACAATAATAGTAATACTTTTTTTTTAATTGTTCAGCCCTATTGGGCGCGTGAAGGTGCTTTTTATTGACACTTGCCTTACTCATGGAGAAACATCCTGAAATAGAAAATGAATTAGAGCTGATTGGACAGGTTTTTATGGGAAATACCTGCAGATGAAAGTGAGGAAAAGCTAGAGAAAAGGGCAAAACTCAGGCAATAAGATTCAGTTATTCAGTTCAGCCTTTTTCCCCCACTACCTTCAGCATCTTTAAGTTGTCTGATTTTTAGTGGAAATGCTGAAAATAAAAAATGATAAATCCAGTTCATTGCAGTTGCATTGTGTTGTGTTTTTATACAATATTCCTTATTTATAGGTTCTTATTTAAAAACATGTAATAAAAATGGTAGTGTTTTGGGGGGTTAAGAGCTGATTACAGGCATTTGAATTAATCTCAATTTATTTAACATGTGAGTAATTTGAGTTAGGAGCTCTGTCCTTGTTTGTCATGGCACCACTGTACACATAAATCAGCGAGACAGAAAGTGTGAAGTTGAAACAGTCAAGGTGTGAAGTTCATAACCTAAATCTGAAATCTGAAAGTCCAGAAGTTGTTTCAATGAAGCAGAGCAGTTCTATTAGATATTTTAAAGCCTCTGTGTTTCTATAACACAGCGTACTGCATGGTGGGTCTAAGAGTTACTTTGGCTGATGTCACATTCAGCACTTGTTGGAGCTGAGAGCATTGTAGTGTCAAGCAGAGATGGTGCTGCAGCTGTGCGTCATGCTTCAGTGTGTTGTTCACTTCTGCCATGGAACCATCATCACAGACCTTTCCAGACAAACAGCGTACCAGTTCAAGTTGATTTTACTAAACACAGAAAAGTCAAACTTTGTGAACGCCTGATACTTTTGCAACTTTTTCACTACTACATTAAGTTTGCATACATGATCAGTGTGGCTCTTGTAAGCATTGTTAAATCTCTCTTAAATCAAAATAATCTTTTTTTTGTCCTCCACTCTTTTGCAGGCTCTGTTAGTCTGCGGCCCAGCTCTGACAGGAAACTGTGGAAGTGCTGGAGTTGAAAGAATTGTTTTTTTTTCCAGGGTCATTCATTTGCCTGGCAACAGGCCAAACAGGACGTACTAAAACAACACTACAAAGGCACAAAGAGCGAGGGAGTGGGTTCCACCTGCCCCACTGACCACATACAGCTCCCAGCACTGATTTCTGTCTGCTGTCTGTTTCTTATCCTCCCCTCCAGCTTACTGTAGCCTGACACAAAACACTGCCAAGAGCGGCCCATGCAAATGTAAATGTCTGAGAGTGAAATGTGTGTTTATTTTGGCCCGTGTGATTTGACAGGCGTGAAATGAATTCAAAAAGGTTGGTGAAGGCAGGCGGCACAGAGAAAACAGCCTTTTTCTCGCTTTGATGGGGGCTTTTGAGGTACGTCAGATCCAACCTACAAACCATTTAGCCGTCCTATTTGTGGGGCTCAGAAGTTGTAAACCGTGTTAGCATGCCTCCATTCTCACTTTCCCTTCCCTTCACATGGTGCATCACACATGGCATTCACACTCCCTCACACAGTGGTCCCCACGGCGGGGCGACCGGGGGCAACAGACTGATCCTCGGCAGATATGACCTACTTTCCATTCAGGCCCGTCTCTCTTTGTTCGCTCCACGGTGGAGGAGGCTGCTGCAGCCTGTGGAACAAAGAACACAAGCAGCACTTGGAGCCTTCAAACAAGCTGACCCTGCCTGGATACAGCCACCCCCAAAAATGGCTCAGAAGAGCGGCGCAGCTCGGACTCCCACTGTCTGGAAATCTCCTCCTTTTTTTTTCTGCTTTGATCTACCTCCGCTGCAGACCAAGGAGGATGCGTCCTAGTTCCTGTTGCCTTCAACTCGCTCTCCTGTTCTCCAGGCGCTCAGCAATGAGAGAGAGATGAGAGAGAGATGATGGAGATGGGAGGAGGCCTGAGTTATCACTGCAGGAACAGGGAGAGGTTACATCCACACTAGTTTCAAAACCTACAGATTTTGCTACGTTTGCTCCTTTCATCTACTTAATCAGTATTTTCACACCTTTAAAGCAGAGACTTAGTAAGAATTCACTGACCTCATTTCAGTTAGTATAAGTTTTAATATATAAGAGAAGAGTGACTTTTGAAGAGACGTCACTTTCTACAGCTTCCCTGCACTGGGTGTAGTCAAAAACAGCGTCTTCTTCTGATTTGTCTCATCACTATCATGACTGCTCTTCTTCTTCAGATGAAAACAAAGAACATCAGCCTTGACTTGCAGCTGTTAACTCAACATGATAAGCTCATTCTGTTTGCTGTCTCTTTTGAATGTTTACCACTTTTTAAAGCCTAACTTGCCGCCTTTATTATGCTTCCACTGACTGCAGGGCAGGACAGAGGCTGTTATTTGAACAATATCTGCATCTCGCTGTAATGTCAACGTTAGATGAATCACTGCTTTGTATTAAAAATGCAGCGCCTCATTAAAAGAGTGTGTGCTGACTCGTGTAGCAGAATGCTCATTATTTGAGGCATTTTAATTTTGACAAGGAAAAGTTTTGCAGCAACTTTTTCAAATGTTTTTGTCAGAGGGCAGTCACTTTGAACCAGTATCATCCTCAAAGCCAAAACTTTTCCTGCTTTCTGTCTTGATCATTGTATGATTGTTTTGTCCACATAAGACTTCGAGCCACGTTCTCACTTGTTAGTTCATCATAACTATCTCTTGTGATAGATAGGATATGTAATTTCTCAGGGTGATTGTAAATACAATTCAGTTTCAGTCTTTTTTTCACTCTCTATTGCTTTCAACTCTTGGTCGTGATGTGTGTTTCTAAAGCTGGTGAAGCTAATCATTTCCCCTCCTATACAGGATTTTTATGCCTTATATCTAAAACTGGCTGTGGTTTCATTCTTATTTTATTCAAAATACTCATCAGTACAACTTTCTACAAACTTCACAAAGGCTGGATCCGGTAGAAAGAGGACTTGTAACCTCCATCTTCCTGAATAATGCTCAATCCTACCAAATCCAATTTCCTTAGAGACCGCTGCGTGGTCACTGATTACAATAAAATTGTAAAAACTTTTTTTTTTTTTCACAAGACAGTTATTTCACAGACATTGAAAAATAATCAATTATTGACTTTAATGGGAGCTGGTATAGCATGAAAGAAAATTGTCTTTAGCTTGGATTATGAGTCCTCCATACATCAGTTGGTCTGACATAGTTAATAGGGATGGGTATTGATAACATTTTACTGATACCAGTGCCCTTTTTGATCTGATTCTTTATTCATTCCCTTATCAATTCCCCCTGTAAACTCCCGTAAACCTTGAGCTTGCCATAGTCATGCTGATATCGACCATGAGTCTGCACTTCCTGATTTGAAAAAATTTACCTGTTGGTATTTTAGAGTTTCAAATATCATTCACAAAAGTTATTGTGATATGTTTCAGGGATGAAAGTTGAAATTCGATGCATGCTCAATTTCACATATAAGTTGGCATCAAGGTAACGCTGTTTTCTATATCGTTTTTGGTACATTAGGAGATGTTAAAACATGTTGAATGTGTTGAAAATTAATCTCTGGTGAGAGAGTAATGTACATTTCTTTGTGTTTTCAGTATTACAGTTCTGCAGTAGAAGCAGAAAATCTGGAGTCAGAGTTTTCTTGGGGAACTGTAACTTATCTGTGAAACCAAGATAACTGAGGCAGAGTGGTCAACGTAAGGTCTGGCTGCTTCAGTGTCATGTAAAGAATCTATGAGGGAATCGTTAAAAATAAGAGCTAATGATGTCGATAAATTGAACCATTTTTTATCTATTCTTAACAGGAACCAGTTGTAGATACCCCTCCCTAATAGTTAACAAATGTTTTTTTTTGTTTGTACATGAATGCATCCGTTTGGGTGAACTTATCTAAAAATGTGACACAATTAAAGTCCTGTCCTGTGATGTAAGGTCCCTCAAAAGCAGCTACTGTTAAAAACAGTTTCTCAATACAAGAAGAACATCAAACCTATAATATCTCAAACATCAATATTGCAAAAGGACATCAACAAACTCAGAAAACAAAAGTAACAACACCACCATAAGAAAACCTATCAGTTGTTTGGAGTAAACTCTTGCTAAACGTAGCTAATGGCTCTCAATTACAGAAGCTCCTATTAAACCGTGAGCCATGAACATACCATTTAGCCTTTAATGACCCAATTGCAACACCTCCCCCAAAAAGCCTCACATCTGCACGAGCCAGACAAACGACGCTCCTCGGGCAACAGCAGAAGATTTAATAAGCACCTGCAACTGTTGCCGCTTGCTTCAAATCTGGCAAATGAAGCACAAAATTGTTTGAGGTAAGGCAAGGCGGTGCAAGGGCTGATGGATGAACACGGCTCTGCAAGAGACGGGGAATGACGAACATGCAATCTCTGAACAGCCAATATCACAGAATCAGATGAGGACCAGGGCGGTTATCTGCAGCCGGCCCCGCGAGAACAAATGAGCACAGGGCAGGAAATAAAGCAAAGAGAGTGGAAGAAAAAGAAGAAAACTGAGGACACAAATGAGATTACAAAGACGGACCAAGCCAAGGCTGCTCATCGGGGTCACTGCTTCAAATTTCCTGTTTGCAGGGCAACAGAGGCAAAGCGAAGGCGCTCTGGTGTCTACTGGGACACTGTGAGTGACTTTGTTGCCATGAGTTCACAAAAGAAAAACTCAAAACACATCACAAGTTGAACTGTTTGTGAAAGCAGTTCAGTAGCATCTTACCTGCATGTGTTCTGTGGAGCTGCTGCTCAGCTCGTCTCCAGACTCCGAGTCGTTGTGTAGCTTGTTCAGCCCGTCTCCCGGCAGCTCACTCGGGGGGGACGTCTTGTCGCTGTCTGGACTTTTGTTGTAGTTGTTTCCTCCTTTGAGCGGAGGAGAGTCTGCCCGTGTCCTTGGCAGTGTGGAGTTGTTAGCGTGGTGGTGGTTGTTGTTGTTGTGGAGAAGAACCAGTTCAGCCACCACCTTGCAGT
The DNA here is from genome assembly GCA_008086565.1 of Thalassoma bifasciatum. NCBI lineage: Eukaryota > Metazoa > Chordata > Actinopteri > Labriformes > Labridae > Thalassoma > Thalassoma bifasciatum. The sequence continues at coordinate 50,155 of RPOG01002180.1, read as the reverse complement.
GAAGGGGGCTCCCCAGGTTCTGGTTAGTGTCCTTGGGCAGAGCTGGTGGAGTGACCCGGTCAGAGGATGGAGACGGGGTGGAGGAGGGCGAAGGGCGTCCGAAGCTGGACATTTCCGGCATGGGTCGGTTGAGGTTTTCATTAGAAGCCCGACAAATATCCAAGACAGTGGGCTTGGCCCTCACAGTGGGCTTCTGGGGAGGCATGAGGGCCCGACGCACCTCCCTGACGTACTGCGCAGGTACATAAAAGGCCTTAGTGCCCTCCTCCTTCCTCACCTGCCACCAGTCTTCATTGGTCTTCTTCACCAGCATGTACCACTCTCCCTGACGGATGGTCACCATCTTGTCTTTGGCCTTGTACTCATAGTCATACTCCACCTCGATGTAGACCTGACCGGGGGCGACGGGCACCCCCTCTCTGTCAGCCATGACTGCAGGAACAAGCACTTGAACTTTGACCTCAGCTGCTCAGCAACCTGGGCCTGAGGGGCTCCTCATGTCTGACCGGAGGAAGTGCTGATCTGAAGGAGATAAGACACAGACACAGACACACACACACACACATACAGACACACACACATACAGACACAGACACACAGGTTAATGTCTAGAGATGAATAATTAACTGAAAATTAGATTAAATCCCAATATGGACTACTTCAATATTCTAACAGTAGACAGTGTAACACTTCTTTAACCTCAAATGTGTCGGGATACCAAATACAAATTTTACAGGAGATGTTTTATGCTCAACTATGGTGTTACTCAACCAAAGATCAAAATTGTTGAAAACAACCTTTGCAAAAGAAACAATCAAAGTGGTTAAAAGTGGCAAAAACTGCAAAGAGTAGCAATAAAAGTAAGGTCAAGGTTCAAAAATTGTTAGAAAGCAGCAAAAATGGGTGAAAAGGGGTGGAAGTTGGAAGAAAACTTTGTAAATGGTCAGAAAGTAGCAAAACTTTTTCAAAGGTCTGACATCTCTGTTTCATGTGTTTTTTTATTGTTCTTATGTAATTTTCTCATTTTTCTGAGACACTATATTTTGGGTTTTCATTACCTGTAAGCCATAATCATCAACACTCAAGGAACCAAGGCTTGAAATAATTCACTACGTAAAATGAGTCCATATCATATCTGGGATTCACTTTGTGAAATGAGTGAAAAGTTCAAAAATATTGAACTTTTTTAATGATATTCTAAGTTTTTCATATGTACCTGTTTCTGCAAACAAAGTTTTTTTTGTAATTTTTTGCCCAAAATTCTACTCTACTCCCTGTGCATTTTTCTTATGCAAGACAGGAATAATAATAAAAGTATGAAAATAACTTCAAAATAACAATTGATGAACATATAAAATGGGAAACCAAACATTAATGGCGCATTAAACTCAATTTAGGTAAGAAATAATCCCAATTTGATTATTTTTGCATTTTATCATGATAAATAAATACTTATATTGGTCAATATAGCGCAATAATGCAGGTTCTTTAAATCTGAAAGCCTTTTGGCATTAGAATAAACCCACCAGACCACATAAAACATGCTCACATTAACCTCCTGTTTTGCTCACCTGACTACCAAAACCACTAAGTGCTACCACCATGACACATTCACATTTTAACAAAGCCAGACAAACATACTCCATGGGTGGGTCGAGTAAATAACACCTCAAAGCATCTCCTCCCTCTGATCATGAAAAACCACAACAGAGCGTCTACACTGATTGCTCTGCTAACCGACACCACAGCTCAGGATCTGCAGCCCGGTAACCCGACCCCCCTCTGCAGAGCTGAGGGCGATGACAACATGACCCCACACACTCATCCTGCAGGCGATCCAGTGACCACAATGACTCCCCCGGAGCTCGTGTTGCCTCAGAGACCACATCCAAAAATATATTTATGAAGTCTCCCTCTGCTGTTTGGGATCGCCACACGGTCACTTGCTGTGTCGCCAGGAAGATATTATTTCATTTTCACTGCACTCTCTGCTGTGCTCACTCTGTCCCTCTGTTGAATACAGTCACATCTGTTTTTCTTGCCCTGCCTCGTCATGACACAGCTGTTCTCTCTCTACCTGTTGCTGTGTTTGGTTTTTGGTAAAACAACACATTGATGACAGTGTGATTCACAACACCTGCAACTTCTTTACACTCCTAACTTTTTCACATCAATTTCAGGCTCCTACCTGCTGGTGAACTGAACCACCTGAGAAGTACTAGCAATGCAATGATATTCCATAAAATATTGAACCATTCATTCTGCTCTGCATGGGACAATCCACAATTCACCCTTATTGACCTGGAGTTAATGTTCTGTATTTCATTTTGCACTGATGCTTTACAGTCCACTGTGTGTGTAACTCCTCTCACATTGTTGTAACTGGAGCCAGGTTCAAAGTGCAGCTCACACATAGAAGCAGGAAAAAAAATAACCATGAGGCATGTCCAGCCATTGTTGTCAAGTTTGTGACTTTAAAAACCTCTCGAGCGACTTTTTTTTTTTTTTTTTTTCAAACAAGCAATTAGCGACAACTCTGGCAACCTTCCTGGGGTTTGAAGACTCTGACACGTCCGCATGTATTGATCTCAATCAACATAGGTGCTGCTGTGGGCCCCTTTCTTATACAAAGCACTCACAGGCGGACAAGTCCCCCTCACTCACAGCAGTCTCTCACAGCTGCAGACAGAGCAGATGACTGCAGGAAAATGAGTTGCACATGTACCCATCTCTTCTAGTCTCAAGCACAAAGAAGGAGGGCTGATATTTAGCCATTTAAAAAAACAAGAACCGTCCAAAAGAAGTTCATCTAAAGAGGCACCAACATTCTCACAACAATGGCCGAGATGGATGCAGATGTAGCTCTTTGTGTTTTATGTTTATATGTCTGTACCATGATTCTTGTTTGTTACTTTGGAGTGCAGCAGACCTGTTTTTCATAGTCATTTACTTCCTCTCCCAGCAGAAATTTGCACACACTGAAAGCCCAGGCGTACCAAAGCCTGCAGAGTCCTGCTGCTTCCAACCACAGTCCAATGGCAATCACATTTTTTACACGTCAATTGAGCTACGTCAGTCTGTTCTTAGTCTGACTGAGCTGTTTACATGCATTCCAATAGTCTGATCTCATGCTGACTGGGCTTACAGTCTGATTTCTAAAGCTGCATGCACTAACTGCACAACAATAACATGTAAATGATGTATCATGCAAACTAGCTAATGACATAATTTAGTGACTTTTTAAGCGACCTCTGGAACAGCCAATAGCGTCTCTCTTGCAAACAAGTAGTCGATAAGTAGGGATAAGAGGTAATCTACCATCAGTGCACCCGTGATTTCGATTCTGGATTTTGTTTCCTGATGAATCCAAATTTTGCTGGCAAGAAGAGTAAAGAAATGATTTTAGAAAGTAGTTTAAATTTCTTTACACACAAAAAACCAAACCAAACCAAATCAAACTTTTGACCCAAAAACTGAGGTACGAGCCAAACCATGGGTTACCTGTACTATTGCAATCCTGGGAAACACCCAATCTGCCAGTTCAGATCTGGCTTTGGGACCAGCTCCTCCCCACTCTAAATAGTTGAAATAAGAGACGTTTGAGTGGAGGGCAGATAGGGTGTGCTCCATTCACATCAAAGGACAAAACAAGCATAACACAGCAGGCGGCACAGTAATCGTTTAATCTCGATTATCTTGTTTTCATGATAGTAATTGAAACTGAAATTCAACAGAACCCTAAATCACTCTGAATGTGGAGGCTGCCAGCTGAGCCGCTCCTAACCTTTGTTCAACATGATCTTTCTGCACCTCCTGACATTTGATGACTGAAATAGTCAGTTTGAAGAAATTAGGAAATTAGGACCCAGTTTAGGACCCAAATTAATCTGCTGCACATGTTTGAAGGGCATTCTTACCAGCTAACAACTGGCTCTTAGATCAATCTATTTCTATTTCAGAAATGCCCAAAGTTCACTACCAGCTACATTTTATCACAGTTCAGTAGGAAGATTTAAGTGTCTGTTTTATCACCAGGCTCTGCAGAGCTTTAGTGCAGTTCTAGCACAGAGTGAGAAATCTTTGAAAAGCTTTGGGGGATGTTCCAGATATATCAAACACAGTCAGAGTGTGAGCCAAAGGACAGCTGGGCCCTTTCCACTCCTGCACAGTTTGTTTTGGGATGAGGCATGTCATTGATCCGTGTGTCAGAGAGTCTCCCTGGATCGGTCAACCTAAATAAATAACCGGGACGCTCCCAAAGCAGGGAAGCTGCTACTGAGCCGCTGCTCCTCTCATATCAAATTCTCCTTCTTCCTCCCTAAAATAGCAGTCGCCTTGGTCTGACAGCCTGGAAGCGCCCATGGTAAAAGCAGGTGCTTTTAGTGAGGCGTGAGAACACGAGGCTGAGTCCACGAGGAGCCCGTCCTTATGTAAAGGAATATGTACACAGACGCTGACGCTCAGACTGACAGCTACGCACCCAGAATAGATTTACGGTGGTGAGAGCTGTCTAGGCTTGAGTGGAAGCCCATGGGAGATGGAGCTCATGTTCATTACAGGCTAAAATAGTTTGTTTTATCTGCTTCAGCCCCATGATGCACACTCACACACTGTTACATCACACTAGAGCTGTGTGTGTGTGTGTTTGTGTGCGTGGCTGACAGCAGCAGCCTCATCCAGGCCTGTCCCAACACAAGCTGCAGCCATGATGTCACACATCCACGCTCTCGTGAATGACGGCCTCTCAAGGAACAGACACGTTCTGTTACGAGTCTGTGTGACTGTTTGTTGGACTCATTACAATCCTCATGTAGCCTGACCTCTGACACCACTCTACTCTATCTGCAGTCACACCATCCACAGAGGTGCCAGGGATGTAGTCAGGCGTCTGTCAGAGTATAAAGTCACGCACATGATAACAGCACTGTCAGTGATGTTGCATGACAGAGACTGTCCCAGCCTCCTCACAGGGCTCACTGTGTGAAAGGCTGTAAAAACATTAACTGTGTGTCACTTTAAGCTTTGTGACTGGTCTCTGACACAAAAGTTGCAATAATTATCATAAGGTACACCAGTTGTTGGGTTTCTAGAAACTGTCCTGTTCTCTAGGACTTAAAGTATGTGACTAGAGAAGACAAAAAAAATGAAGGCTTCCAAACACAGAGCAACAAGTGATGAAATGTACACTAATATAGGGCTGCAATGACAAACTGATAAAATTGATTGAGTGAAATAATAAAAGGGTCAAAAATGTATTTCATCATTCATATTAGCTAGACTGATGTGTTTTTTCAGGGTAACCAATATTTGAAGCCAATATACATTTGCAGTAAAAGTGAACATATTTGTGTCAAAATTTTGATTTATACACCTAACTTTGTCCGGGATACCTGCAGGTTTTGGCAAGTCAAATTTCAGACTTTTTAGGACCTTTTTAATGCCACTTGGAATAAAATTTAACACCAAAAACACTTAAAATACAGGTGATAGTTGGGGGATCCTGCTGTATTACAAGCCAAATCATAGCATGTGTCACTGAGTGAGACCAATTCAAGTGCAAACAGTGACCCATAGTCACAGACTGGCTAGCTAGGATGAAAATAATTGGTATCATCAGCTTGTAAGACAGTATCCACTCTACATCTCCTTCTTGAAAAGTCTCTTAAATCTGCTCTCCAGAGCCTCTCCACATAACAAAACTTTTTGTCCTCTCTGCTGTGTGTGTGAGCACTGTGCGTGCACAGCTTTCACTACTGATTGGCTGTGCGATTCATGCAATCAGATGGTGCTGTGGGTGAGTAGCGACTGCGGTTAGAGGAAGAGCTGCATGAGAGTTAAAAAATACCTGGTTTTAGATTGATCTCTTATCTGCTGATTATTGATTCAAAACAGCAGATGCTGATATGAGTCTATAGTCAAATTATCGTTGTATCACTAATTCATACAATGCATCACACAATTACTGCGTCCTTTTTCCACTGGAAATATTACTCAAAATGTGGACTGCAATGGCATCACACCTCGCAGCTACTTTTGGAACTGAAATACCCCCAAAAATGGCTTCCATCAAATGTAAACACTACACAACTACAACAGACAGATGTTGTGTTTCTGTTCTTTATGTCCACATTATGGCATTGAACACTAACAGTTGAGACGTACCACTGCTGACTCTTTGAAGTCAGGAGGTTGAATTTGAGATGTAAAACCTCTTGGACATTTAAAGTCTCAAGGGTCTTTTTTTTTTAGTTCAGTAAATTTGGAATTCTAGACAAATCCCAAAAGAAAGAATCACATCCATGATTTATACCCAAGATTTAAAGCCTCCATCCACTGAACACATTATTTTTCTGCCCTGGCAGCATTTATTCAAAACTGGTTCAGTCTCTCCAGAGCTCAGCGTCAGCTCTTTTTGGTTCCTGCTCTCCAACGATATAGGATCAGCCTTTGGAATACTGCTCGACTCCTCAGTGGCACTTTTTTTTATCAATACCCGAGTTTACCTGGAGCAGAATGTTTCAATTAGAATTGGTTTAGAAGCCCAAACCCAACAAAAGTGCTCCATATCAACACCTCAATCTGAATAAACAGGCTGAAAGTGAAACTGAATGGAACTGTATTTTCACAGTTTCACAGAAGTAAAACATTCCTGTCACCACACCAATCAAAAGTCAAGTTTTTTCAGTCCGTCCATGCTCTGTCTTTGTAGTGACATTTGCTCATGTGAAAATATGGCGGCTGCTAAACAGAGCACACAGGACTGTTATGTGATGGAGTTTGTTTTTTTAAAAAACTTTCAAGAAACTCAACATTATTACACATTCAGTGATAGGAAGACTAGAAATACTGAACTATTGAAAAAAGCCTTAGAAAAATCACAAAGTTGGGACGGACTGAAATGTTAAACAAATAAGTAATTATTAGAAAACTTGGGCTTTTCTTCAGTGCTTCCAGTAGGAGCACAAAGGTATCAAATACTTGTTTGAGAAAAGTGTTTTAAAAAATCATATTGTGCCAAAGAGAAAACATAGACCTAAAATAGACTTCCATCTTTGACGGACCATATATTGGCACGTCACATCTGTCAAATAGCTATTCTGAATAAATGTAGTGGCACATGTGAAGACCAGATCAGAAAAGATCACATCATACGTAAACAGTCGACCTGAGATCTTCAATCTGATTGATTTTCTAATGACAGAGGAGAAAATGACCACACCTGTTTTTGTCATGAGACATCAAGTACAGGTTGAGAGCAGCTGCTTATGCAACGACATGAAGTTTCGATGTAAGTTCGTTAAAATTCATCCTCAAAATAAAACATTTCAAAAACAGACCAAACAGTCACTATTAAGATAGTTGGATAACTCTATGAAATATAACAACAGTAGAAACAGCGCTGATCATGAGTGCGGTGCAAAATGAATATATAAATGCAGTCGGTGGACACAGGCCCTCACACTTAAAAAGTAATCAGTATGATATAATGCACGTTTCAAAACTTGCTGACCAGAGCCCAATCAATATGGGAGACTTGGAATTGGTCAATACAGTGGCTGATTTGATAAACAGGAAATAGAAGGTATGTGCTCTGTGTTAAACCAGTGTTGAAGATGTTGTAGAGTCAGAGGGTGTCATCTTAAACTAAATACACGATGAAACCATAACTGAAGTAACACAAACACTTTTTCAAGTATAAAGTACTATATATAAACAGTTTTTATCTGAACTGGTTTCAGAGTACATTCATAACAATCCTGATATATGGCACCAAATCGTCTGATTATGTCAGTATATCAATACATTTCTATCCATGTACAGGTGGGCAGAGAAATGCTGAGTACAGTGACATTAAAGAATCACATGTGTATGTTTATCTGTTCTCTGAGTAACCTCAAAAACCCTGCAGGTCTTCAGGGCCTCACAGCTGACAATTCACCATGGATTCAAAGTGACTCTTGAGTCACAATACACCAAAAATTTACAACCCACTCCCCTACACACTCTCACTCTCTCTCTCTTTCTCTGTCTTTTTACACTGCCTCTGTGTCTCTGAGTCCTGGCAGAGGACCAGAATGAGTAAATTTCACTGGAACTAAATCCCAGTCGCTGCATGGTGTCCGAGCAGAGAGGAGCCTCAGGGGGAGTGTGCCGCTGGCCAACTTGTTGCTCTGTGCCCAAATAATGCTCCTCATATTTAGAAACACACTGGCACAGCTGCAGATTTATGAGCCACACTAATAGTATTGGATTGGAAGTGAAGTAAATGCGGGAAATTGAATGTCTTTTTTACAAGTATTCTTCTTTCTAGCATTACTTTGAAAGTTTACAAATCTGCAGTTTCAAACTTTTGAAGTTGCATTGAATGATTGTCTGATTTAATTTGATGTAAATGGAGAAAATATTAAAGAAAAACAATAAGCAAATAGCAAACTTTGCAAGAAATCCAAAAAGAAAACTAAATACATAGTTTAAAATTTCTGATTTAACTTATAAGGTTTCCAAAAAAAGAAGTACAGAGAAGTACAACGTTTTAATTTCCACCCCTTCAGCATCAATCTGTAAAGTGCATTTCGTGGCTTATTTTTCCAGGCTTGACAGAAGTGGAAATGCCACTATCTTATCTCTAAACAGGTGTCGAAACCCATAGAAGAAGATTTTTAGATTTAAAAGAATGATGATGGATGATGCTCCAATCTCCATAATTAGTGGCCATCCAGGAGGAAAATGTTCATAGATAATATGTGAAGGCAAACCTCTGTTTTAAACTGCTTCTGTTGCATAACAGGAATATGTAGATAAGTCACCAGAGGTAAGGAATGTGTTTCTACAAAATCTCTTCCAGATATGACTCCAAACTAGATCTAAATCAGTGCTGCAGCTGGGTGACAGTCTTAGTATGCAGCAGTGCAGAGATCACGACCTGTGCTTTTGTCTGCATACATCTGCAGACCAGCCACTGTAGCAGAAAAACACCCTGAGACTGGAACTGCCTTTGTCCCTGTGCTTCATTCAAAACAGATGTGGCCGAGCAGCAGCAGCAGCAGCAGCAGCAGCATCCACTCCAACATGTGCTGCTCCTGCTGCTGAGCTGCTCTGTCTCTGCGGGTTACACGCTGCATATGTGCATCTGCAGTGCATGAAAACAGTGATCTTTTGTCATTACGCACCCAAAACAAGCAGCCTGGGTTTACAAACTGTGAGCACTGAGCGGCCAAAGCATGCCTGGGGCGGGTGGTGGTGATGAAGGGGGGGGGGCATAGGTGGGGGCAGGGTCCCCTCCAGCCCTCCACAGACTGCAGAAATACAACACAAAGGAGTTTAATCCATGTGCATTCATAACAAAGGGCTCTGTCGCTATCACCAAGAATTCCCAGGACTGAGGGAAGGGGCAGGGACGTGACTGCCGGAGAAAGCCCCCCCTTTGACGGCTACAAACAGCCAAACACACTGCGAGAAAATCAAGCTCCACAAATGAGAAGGTGCGAGCCTCACAAGCTGATGCCATCACGTGTTAAGATAAATGACCAACCTGTTAAATGTCTCACATGCGAAGATCAACGCTCGGATCTGTGTGTGTTTGTCTGTTAGAGACATTTTAGTGACATTTCCCTGCTGCTTCGTGCTTGGACAAAAGCACTGCAGGTTCACAAACCCTCCGATCTGCAACAGCGTGCATAGCAACAAAGTAAGTCAGACTGAAGCCAATAGCCTGACGCTGACCAGAGCAGCACAAACCTCTCACACACACACAGACACACTCGTGCATGATACACACTCACCTTTGAAGCTCAGGTGCTGCAGCTCTGTGCTCCGTGTGGACCGTGGACAGAGTTAGCAGCAACTTTTCCCTCCCTGTTCACAGTCGAGAGCTCAGACTGAGTCCGCAGCAGACCTCCAGTCAAGTCGGTCTGTTCGCAATCCCCCGCCTCTCTGCGCGACGTCAAACTACGTCCACAGTCAGGAGGAGCATCCGGAAGTGACTTTCAAAGTAAAAGTAATGCTTTTATTTTTATTATTCTTATCAGTAGTAGTAGTAGTCAGTAGTAGTAGTCGTAGTAGTAGCAGTAGTCGTAGTATTATTGGTTTTATTTTGTTAGATCCAGAGTTGTGCTGTAAAAATCTTTATAATATTGATACATTCAATAACACTTTTTAATTCTCACCTCTTAAATGGTTATCCCAGTTTCCAGAAATTATTTAACTAGAGGCACATGAATAAACAGACTCTGCAATATTCAGTGCATTTTTATGAATAATTGTTTGTCATTGGTTTTTTTATTAACTTTTTCTTTGACTGTTCATCCTAATATTTCCCTTCAGTCTCAAACTTCTTTCTCAGACTGTTTTTTCCAGAAGTATCGTGTCCCTCTGTAGCCAACATTTCCTAAAAAATACAGCAAAGATATCTTGGGTCCTTATAGCCTTGATTGTTGAGTCCAGCAGCCTTTTGTTTTTATTTATTTCTTTATTTATTATTATTATTTTAATTTAAAAATGAATTCATTTGTCTAAAGATGTATTTAGTCAGCTTTTTTTCAACCTTTTAATAGAATAGCTGCTCAAATAAAATGCATGCAGCATCAAATACATATTTGAGGTTTTATCCTATCCCCAATTAATGTACAAATTCAAAACCAACAAAAATGTTTGAAAAGTGATTGAAGGTGAATACACTTTAAATCCATTGTGGATTTTTAGTGTAAAATATGATGCAATTATGCTTCAAATTGTATTTTTCTAAGTAATGATAAAACTGATCTAAATTTTTATTTTATTTTGAAGGCACTCAGAATCAAGATCCGGTTGTAGGTTGCGTGTCTTGACGCAGTTGTAGTCTTTAACCACCAGACGCTGGTCTGTCGCTCCCACCCCGCCCGTCTGTCAGCGCTGATAGTCGGACTCCAAAGCCCCGCGGCTGGTCCGCCCCCTCCAGGTCCGACACCTCTATGTCCGCTCCTTCTCTACATAAAGTCCAGGGAGGGCCTGGGCTCTTAAACTGTGCCTTTACTCTCTTTTATTTATTTATTTTTTTCAGATCCATGCGACATTTTCAATAGTTTGACTAAATACCCCCACATACATTTCTGCCAAAACCCGCAGATAATCTTTGACCACACTGAAATCCTTTAATAAGATCATTAAAAAATGTTGGTGTAAACAAAGATGCCCCCCCTCGCTCCTCAGAAAAGCTGTATCTGGCAATCACAGCAGGGAGTTTCAGCATGCAGGCAGGTTCATGAATGATTTAGTGCTCGGATGATCCAGGGACACTGAAAATCTTCAATGGAGAAGAGATAAGGACTGGAACAGGCCCCGAGCAACATTATTCCCTGTTTGCATGATTTTAGAATAATGTATGAGCTCTACACCCCGGTTTAATCACACTTGTCGTTGTGAATTTGCATATTTGTGTTAAAGCACACCCTGTTGGTGTGAGGAGGAAGTGACTCACAGAGGTAATGATGATCTCTGTGACTGGTAAGTTGTTTTATTAAATGCATAGGGAGCCTGTTTGAAGATGTGAAAATACTATGAAATAAGATATAATGTCCCTATTTATGTATGCTTTTCATATATATTTACAGATTATTGCTTTTGATGATAAAAAGTATCCTTTTATAATAAAATACATCTTTACATTTATTTCCAAACCCCTGAAACCATTTATCAAGTTTAATATTGAGCTGCTCTAACTGGTAGCTTTTTCTTTGCATATGACAAGCTTTCAGCATTTCCATATTGAAATTTATTGTAGTGTGTGTTCATTGTGTAGTATGAAACCAACTTGATTCTGATGAACAGGTTCAAAGCTGCAGTAAGGAACTTTAAGACTGGGTTTTGTTGCCCCCTGTTACCCAGAGGGTCATCTTCCCCCCTGGCTGATCTTGTCCTGTGCAAATGTCCACTGTAAATTTAGAGCCTTTTTCTTCTGCAAGATGAATCAGCTGGTATAACAGGTAACAACTTGTTGTTGATGGACAAATTTACCTTTGTAAGCCATAAAGAGGAAACAGCATCAATTTCACAACCACTTAAAAAGTCAGTACAGGAGCAACTTTGACAAGGGTGAAATTATGATGTTCAGCAAACTAGGTCCAAGGAAGGAGAGTTTGTGTTGGGGGGCAGAAGCTGGATCATGTGGCCATCAGAAGAGTTACTGGAGATTGCTGAACAAGTTCATGCTGACTCTGATAGAAAGGAGTCAAAATACATCACAGCTTGATGCAGGTTTAACAACAGACCTGTCATGTTACACACTGATCCACGTCCACTGCCAGAAATGATTACAATGGGCATGAGACCATGAGAACTGCACTACAGAGTAATGGAGGAAAGAAGAAGGCAGCTCAGTGCTGAATAAATGAGTCACAGTCGGGTTTCCAATTAAAATTTATTATCTCTAGAGTAAAAACCTAACTTGATTTAAAAGCCTATAAAATCTATGTTGGACACACAGCAGTGTTTTTGAATCATATGTGAACATCATGACTTATACTAGGGTCTGTGAGGACCATCCAGAATCTGTTGTATTTGTCCAGGATCAGAAGAACTCCATTTCCCATGAGCACTAGCACCCACTGTTGTGAAGACATGACTCTTACCCAGGCGTATGTGTTTTTCAGATCTTTTTAACTATACTTTTCTTTACTCAAGACAACTTTTCAGACCACTGCACTGTAACTGCTGCATGTGGGTTGGAATGAACATCCTCACAAACAAATTAACCTGTTTTAGCCTGTGCTCTATCACTCTCCTGTTTAGCTTTCTTCAGCTCTGACCTCTTTTTTCTGTCAGACAGTCCAGCTCTAGTGTCCAACATTATTACAAAATAAATCCATTAAATCCTTCTCTTCAGGAGAAAAGACAGATCTCTCTTCTCACAGCTTAACTTTGCCAGCCAGCCTAGTGTTGTAACTAAGGCAACACTGAGACTTTCGGTCTACGTGCTGTAAATGGATGGTCAAGCAGACTACAGATAACACTTAGAAAGTCCTCACAGAGCCTTTCAGATATTCATGATACTTCTAATTAAAAGACGATTTAACAACAATTTAAAAAGGTTGATGGCTGAAAATCATCTACTGATCAATTCAGAAGCGTTGCATGAATCTCAATCTTTTATAAGCTTTATAAGCTTTAAAAGCAACTCCTGTTGAAATTTAAGACAGCATTTCATGCGTTTAGCATAAGTTAAGAGAACTGATATCAATCATCTCTGGCGTGTTGTATTCAACTACATGAAGCTGGATTTGGAATCATTAAACATAACGGGAGTGTCACCATCAAAGAAAACACAAATGAAGTCTCACCTGCAGCTGGTAAACATAAATAAGGAATAAATAACATTTCATGCTGTGATTTCTTTGCCCTGAGCTAAAGACAGAGCTATGCTCTCTGTGTTTCATCTTTGGAAGCTGAGGAGGTCATGGCTGTTTGTTTGTAGTGATAGGTTGAGAAATACTAAGGCAGAGCATGCTTGAACTCAAGTTTCCTAATGTTTGAGTGAATATTGTCTCTCTCAGCTCAGCATCACTTTAACCACCCAGATGTGGTTAAACACTTAAAGATAGTTAAGACAGATAAGTACTTTAACCATGTGCAGGTACAATGATGCAGGGGTGTCATAAAGAGTTTTACAGAGAAGTGTGCGCACAGCTCGATGGTACAGGTGAATATCTAAAGGTCACTGCTGACAAAGGCACAGGTATGAGTCCTCCTGCTGTTTAAAGCTATACTGAAATCATGCCTTTGTTTTACAATGTTGCTGGTAACAGATGAATTTGTGCCAGTATGTGCGGTATCTGAAAAGCAGTGATGTGATTAGGTTTCTTGTGAAGCTGAGGCTCATACAGGCCGGACTTATATACAGTATATACACATGTGGAAGAGCCCTTGGAGGAAAGTTGAAGTGGTCTCAGGTAAAAGTTCAGTATTGTGTAAAGGGAAAATCTTCAGGTATGGGGCTTTGGGTGAATGTCCTCTATCTTCAACAGCTGTAAGAAAAACAGGGGAGAAAATGACTGAACATAACTTTCAGTGCATACGTTACTTTCCACCAAGCTTTTTTTTCAGGTTATTTAAAGTAATGTAATAATGAATACAGAGACTAAATGTACTTATTTATAGGCTTAATGTTTAATGTTTAAACAGTGAAGTATAATTATTAGGTTGCCCTAAAGCAAACAGTTTGTGTGTTCTTCTCTGTTACCTGTCGTCTTCTCCTTCCTTGATTCCAGGAGGCAGGTTGTTGGAGATGAGGTTGGATCTGAGGCCAGGGATCAGAGGAGCTCCAGGCAGCTGACCGGGTCTGATGGGTTTGGCTGAGTGTAATACAGAGATATAACATGAGACAGATGCAGGGGCAGGCTGGGACATCAAGTCATGTGACAGTTCTCACATCTGTGGATTTTGTTTTTATTATTGAGGAGTCAGCTGCTGTAGTTTTTCAGGGTTGAAAGTGAAACAGTTTTCAGATCAAAGGATTAAATGTTTTCAGGGATTCAAGACATAAATTCCTGAATATGTGTCCACTCACCTATGGAAGCTCTCCTGCCCATGTTTTTGGGCTTGACCGTGTCTTTAATGCGCTCCATCTCCTGCTGGTAGCGCTTCTGGTCCCGGGCTGCGTTCTCTTTGGCCTCCTTCAGAGCTCCTTCCAGGGCTTTGACCCGATCAGCCGTGGCTCTGAGACGTTTTTCCATTTTAGGAATCTCACTGCGAAGGCTGGCGTTGTCCCGTAGCAGCTACAGGGGGGTCAGCAGGTTATGTAAAGACTGAGAGACGAGGAGGGAGAGGGAGTGCGAAGCCTGGAAAGCATCTTTTTTTCTTACCTGTTTGTGAACCTGTGTGAGCTGATCCAGGTTGTTTTCCAGGAAGGTGATCTTTTGTTTCTGGGCGGCATTTCCTTCAGAGTCCTCTGAGTCTGTTTTAGCATTCTGCTCCAAGAGAAAACACAGGTTATTTCATCTGTTTCACCTGCAGCCATTCACACACTTCCCTACATCTTATTTCTTTCATTCATTTGCACCAAAAACCAGAGTGACACTTCTCATGTGCAAAAGACAGATTTGGATGTTCACAACACCCCAACATGTTGTGTTTCTTCCAGGATAGGAAGCATGCTTTTTCTCTCTGTGTATCTTATCCAGCCTCCGCCTGAGGGCTGCAGACGAAGCATGCTTACAGCCTGGATCCCTAATTTCCAGCTGCTACCTTTGAAGAATCAGATGGCCTACTTATTGCAGAGGCTTTCTGTTGTGTTCCCTGGATTCATTAAAGTTTCATTATGGTGCAAATTAAATGGACTGCAGACGGTGCAGGAGTAAAATATGGATCTGTTTGTCTCATTTCAGGTAAATAGTCTGGCCTGTGCTATAAGACCTCATGTAATGTCGCTCTGCAGAATATTACACACCAAAACAGGTCACAGGAAGGTGGTTACAGTGACGAGGAATCATGAGAAGCATGAACAGTGTCAGGACTTTTACCTTTTTGACTCTGGTTGACAGGTCTTGGACGAAGAGTCTTCTCAGGTTGTGGAGTGTCTGCAGCTCTCGGGTCTGTGTGAAAACAAAAAAACCAGCTCAGAGACAAAGTCTAAAGTTTTTGATTCAAATGTAAAAAATACAACTTTCTCAAATATGACAGGAACATTTCTGAGGGTTGGCATCTTGGTTTTGAGTTGAATGAAGTGACTCTTTCTGGATGTCGGGCTGTTAACATATCATATCTCTATTTGAGTCCAGTTATCAAGTCTGAGTGGCTGAAAGTTGTTAATCATAAGGTAACGAGAGCCACAAGTGTTCATTATTAAACCCATGTTTTACTCAATGAAGAACCATAATTTGCCAAATGAACCAACTGAATGGCTCAATTTTGCTCGCTAAAGTTGTTACAGTTGTTTTCCTATCATCTGCAACAAAAAATAAAAAATAAAAAAGACAGTTCAAATCAACAGCATCTGTGAAAATCTATGCAACTAATTCATTTTAAAAGTAATTTTAATTTTAAGTTGGTAATATGTCTTGTTCTTTGGACCTTAATCATTAAATCTACCAAATAACACCAAACAATAGCAGAATAAGATGTTTGGCATTGGCAAAGAAGATTTGGCAAATGTTTCATGAGCTCAACACACAGACTCAGCTCTGCTGCTCATACCACAAATGCAGCTCTGGAAAAAATTAAGAGACCACTGCAAATTTTCAGAAATCAGCATCTCTACATATATGATAGTCATTCCATTGCTGTGTCTGTTGAATTCTGCAAGCACACCTGTTTCTACCTAATAATGTCGTGATGAGGAGATCACCTGAGGCAAATCTTGTTTAATGAGGAAATGTATAAAAACCATTGCTGTGGTCATCACTCTCCTCTGTGAAAGACTAGTGGAGAACAAGCAGAGATGCATGAGAGATGTTATTGCAAATCAGGGTTGTTCTACCAAATATTGATTTTTGAATAATTCCTAAGTTAAAACATTAGTAATGTATTGTTTAAAATTGAATATGAACTTGTTTTATGCATTATTTGAAGTCTGAAAACAGTGGGATTTTTTGGTATTTTGACCATTTTTCATTTTCTGCAAATAACTGCTCTAAATGACAATATTTGGGATTTATTTTATGTTGTCAGTAGTTCATATAATACATACCTTGTTCATTTTACTCAAAACAGACACCTATAAATAGTAAAATCAGAGAAACTGAAAAAATTGCAGTGGTCTCTTCATTTTTTCCAGAGCTGTATGTTTCTGACAAATGTGGCTCCATTTACAAAGATATATCAACTTTTAGTGGAAAATGCATATGTTGAAACAAAACTTGTGTGAACAAAGTGAAAGGTGCAGAGACTGACCACTGTCTCTTCCAGTCCCTTCAGGTCCTGACTGGCCTGCTCCCGTCTGTCCTGCTGCTCCCTGCACAGTGTAAAACAAGCGTGTTTAAATGTCTGTAGTCTAGTAATAAACAGGCTACAGAGGATGATTTCTGGAGGCATTACGTGAGCTCCTGCAGCTGGCGGCTCTTCTCCTGGTCGGCAGCCTTCAGCTTCTCGTGCTCCACCCTCAGTCTCTCCTGCTCCAGCATGATCTTCTGGTTCAGACTAAACAGATGTCAGAAACACAATCAGGACAGAGCTGATGTTGATGTTAAAAGTGGGAGAAGAGTTGGCTGATGCTGCTTCTTACTCCTGCAGCTCTGTGATGAGTTTCTCTTTGACGTCCAGCTCATCTCTCAGGCTGCTGATCTGTCTCTGATGGGCCTCTCTGTGAGACTGGATCTGCTTCTCCACGGCTTCCTGCAGACACACAGTCAGACAGCTGATGACAGGAGGTGTGAGGAGTGTAAGGACGCACTTGTGAAAGACACTTTGATGGTAACCTACCTTGACTTCATTGGCTGACTGGATCTCATTATCCTTCTCCATGGTGTTGACTTTCTCTGAAGAGAGATGATGAAATCACAAATGTGTCTTTTCCGAGCCGAGCATTTCCACTCTGATCAAACAAAAGGCATTTAAAGAGTTAACACTGCAGAGGAGTTGTGCTCACCTTCAGCTTTGATCCTGACTATTTCCTCATTGAGAGAGTCCACGTTCTCCTCCAGCTGTCTTTTCTTCTGCTCCACGTTCTGCAGGGAGTCTGTCAGGGACTTGATCTTCGCTTCATACTGCACAACAACAGGAGAATTAATTAAAAACTCAACAATTCAGAGCCACAAAAAACTCTGACAGCTCTTTTTAAAGCCTCGAACAAACAGCCTCAGACATGCAGAACAACCTGCCAGCTTATTAAGCTGCTGTTTGATTGATAACTGCTCCTTCTGTCACTTTAATTAACCGCCACATACATCTCCATGGTGACAGTATCCATGATGGTAGCAGCAGAGGCAGTGCTTAGCTGCAGTTACCTGGGAGATGCGGAGCTGGCAGTCTGTCAGCTCCATCTCCGTCTGCTCCATCTTCTGGCTGCTGTCGGCCTGCGTGCTCTCCAGCTGTTTGCTGCGCTTCACCAACGTCCTCACCTCCGACTTCATCTTACTGATGTAGAGACGAGCTAAGGTGAACTCTTCGTCAATGAGACCGCTGCTCTCTTGTTGCTGAGAGGAGGAAAAACAAACAACAGGTATGAGGAAGCGCTCTGTGTTTTTAATGCCTGCTGCAACAAGAAAAAAAGTGACAGTTTCTCAAACAGCTCATTATTCAGAAAGTTCAATATGTAGGAAACAACAAACATTTGAGAGAATAAGACATCAGAGAGTGACACTCTTTGGCCCCACTTCCTACTGAATTTATGGCCTCAGGAGACATTTCGTCTGTCATAAAGATGTGACTCTTGCTAAGACATGCATTTTTGGGGGGTGCAGATCTTCTTTTCAACACTTCTTTTCTTTGTTTAAGACAATTTTTCCCAGGTTGGAAAATAGTGGGGTAATGTTTTTGTTTGTAGTTATGTAGAGCTATTGTTTGAAAGGTGACAACAATTAAACTTTGTAGGCTCAGTTTGTAATTAAGCGTCCAGAAGGTGAGCAGACTATCTGTTTAGTGTTACTCACAGCCTGGTGCTCTGAGACATGTTTGTAACATGTATAATCAGTGAACCCTGGTTATGTCCTACCAGTGCTCATCTACCAACTCCAACCTCACCAAGCAGAGCAAATGTAACCTGGCTCTCCATTCTATTGACAGACTCTCAGGTTTGAACAGATCACTGCAGAATAACTGCTGCATGTGGGTTGGAATGAACATTATCACAAACAGATTTAGAAATGAATTCTGAAAAAATAATAGTTGCAGCAAGCGCACTCACTGGAACTTGAATCATTAAAGTTTCTTCATTCTGTCAGGAAGACTAATACTTTCTTTTCAAAGCTACTGTCACTTATTTCATTCATGCACAGACTTTTAGAGTTTATCTGTCAGCTGGATTTGGCTGACAGGAAATATCTCAGAAGTGTAGAGACTGGCGCTCCAAAATACAAGAGACACTTTGAAGATGTAGAGCTCTGGAGCGTAGGCTGTAGCTCCAGCACAGGAGAGGTTAAATGTCCACTTCAGTGCTGTTACGCGGTCGACATAAACAAAGCAGCAGAATCATAAGCTTCCACAAGAGACACTTGACCTTTCTTTTTCGGAGAAGAGTGCACTTTAAAATAGAGCAGGCAGGATTTGAAGTCTAAAGCTGGAAAAACACCAGAAACAAAAAGCAGAGAAAAATAAAAGTGTTTTCAAGCTGCTGCTGGACAGAGACACACAAGAGTATCTGTGTGTGTACAGAGTAACATGTAACCAAAGATTGGGTCTTTAAGAGATATCTCCAAATTAATGAATACTCCTCTAAAAACTGATTAAATCAAACTTGAACCTGTATGGATCTAACAGCCACAATGAGAGATGAAGTCAAGGGGACACTTAGACAAGTCATTACATCTTATTTTAAGTCAAATTTGTCTTATTATTCTTAATATGAGCTACATTCTACTGATAAGCCAAGGACAATATCTTATTTAAAGTTGTTTAAAGACAAAAATTAGGTCTGAATTGCTTGTAACAGGTCAAAAAAATATTTCAATGGAATAAGAAAAAGACCTGACGCAACTGAGTACCTGATCTTGAGTGTCAAAACACATGCTAAGGTGCCTTTTAGCAAGCCAAAACACACAACTCCAAAAACACATTAAAGTGCATGCTTGGGAGCCAAAACCACGTCCTATAGTGCTGTCTTCGGAGCGAAATGGGTGCTTAAGTATTCTTTTTGGTGCCATAATACATTCTAAAGTGCCCTTTTTGAAGGCAAAATGCTTGCTAAATGACCGTTTCTGGACCCAAAATAGCTCTGAAGTGCCCTCTTGGTTGCACATAATACACACCCTAAGGTCCCCTTGAAAACATGTGGGGTCAAGCGCCCTTTTTAATGATGAGAACATACTATATGGGCCTTTTTCTTCTTTCTACCCATGTCCTTAAAAGAGTCTGTGCATGCCATTGCCCCTAAGGGTGACACACTTACTATTGAGTCTTAAATCATACAACCCCACTTCAAAAAGAACAGATTATCCCTTTAAGTCCTTTGAGTACAACCGTCACATTTTTCTTGGCATAGCTTCTATAGTTGACTGTTATTTTTGGGGTCTTTCCATGCTGGAAAAACTAGATATATGAAAATGTGAAATGTTAAACTTTACACAAACTTCAGGAACATTACTTCATTTTTGCAAACATGCAAATCAATTCTACACTTCAGTTGGGAACTGGTTCAGCATTCAAGTCTAATTTTAAAGCTGTGTAATCTAAATGAATGTACTGAATGATACAAAGGACAAATGATCTGACAATAGCAGTAATTGTGTGCTGCCGCCCACATAAATCCATGGCTAATATGAGTGAGCCTCCAACTTGCTGTTGATGAATGAGTTGCAAATGAGCAGAACCAAAGGCCATGACATGTTCCATTCACAGTGAAACAAAGGAAGCAGATTAGAGGCATGTGTGCAGGCGAACACGTGTAACAGGGGCAGCTGACGATGACATTAAGTATGTGGTTTTTGTTTCAACTGGCCATAGTTTCTCAGTTGGACCCTCTAAGTAGTTAACCTTTATGTCATTGCTTCCCACTGCGATGCCGATCTCAGCCAGGTCTTTGAGTAACGATGACATCATCTCTGTGACCCTCTTCTTCTGGTGGTGTGTCATCTCTTTCAGCTTCTGGAGCTCAGTGTCGATGGAGGCCAAAGAGCTCTGATGGGGGATGAGAATGAACAAACAGACACACGGGTGAAAATGTAGATGATTATAAATCTGTGTTATATCTTCAGTGTGTTTGGAGCGGGACCACGTACAGATTTCTGATTCAGCTCTTCACTCAAAGCCTCAAACTCTCGAGCTTTGTCCTCCACTTCCTGACTCTTCTGGTCGTAGTTGAAAGCCAGCTCCTCCAGCGCCTGCAGCACCTCCTTCACCTCCTCCTTAGAGGCTTCGTTCTCCGCCAGCAGTCGGTTGAGTTCAGTTTGCAGAGTGTCGTGATCTCGGCGGGAGGACGTTAAGAGCTATGGGTGCAGACAGTTACAAAGAGGGGTGAGGAGGGGGTGAAGTCAGAACTCTAACCAGGATCTGAATACCAAATTCCTGTTCAGCTAATGTGTTCAATCTGTGAGACGGCACTGCTGCCTGCTGAGGGCAGGTAGAGTCTGACCTCTCCTGCAGGGAGACTAATGGTCTGCTATCAGCTGTCAGCCTGGGTTTGTGCTAACAGGAAAGGCTGGAGGGAAGAGAGCTAGGGGGAGGAGAGGGGAGAGAGGGGGGGAAGTAGGGTCACCTCCTCCTGGTCCAACATCTGTTGGTTCAGCGTCTCCACCAACTGGGACTGTTGGTTGATCTCTTCATCCTGCAGGAAGAACAGAAACAAAGAGAAACACGACTCATTTATTTCTACAACAGCTTCAAATGATTCTGTGCTCCAGACAATCATGCCACCTGCTGGCCAGAAACAATACGACAACGAAAAATCAAATCGTGCACACTGGGGAATGAACACAGTACAGAGAGGTGTGTTCATCTTTGAAAGGTTTTGTCGCAGAAAATCTTGATCAAAGGGGAAATTTTGAAGTTACTTTGGAAAAAACTTTACTTTGCAGATCCAAAAATTTCACAATAATTAGACAAACTTTATTTTTATTTGAAATTTTCTCCAAATTTCATAATAATTGGGTGAAAATAATCATGTAACTTCTTTAAAAGAACATCTGAAGTTAAGTGTACGCATGTCACTATTAACAAGCAACTGTTTTGTTCAATTTTTTTGAAGTTTCCTACGAATATCTAGGTAAGTAGATGAAAATTAGTGACTAGTTTATTTGAAATCAAATGACACTTCAAAGTGTATGGGGAATTGTCCCACTATCACCAATAATCACAATCTGCTGGAGAAGCAGGTTTTAAATAGCCGCTGATTTCTATAATACATGTTGAATAACATGAAGTTGGTTCAACAAGTAATTGACTATAAATCATTCACTCATTTTCACCTCCTAACCTTGAAATTCACAGGAAATTTCAAAGACATTGAACAAAACTGTTACTTTTCAATTGTGACTTGCTTACAGTTAAATTCTGAAATTGTTTTGAGGAAGTTTTGTCCAAATTTTCACCCAAGTGTCATGAAATTCAGAAATAAATTCAAATAATACATTTTCAAAAGTTCTTCCAATTATTACCTAATTCAAATTAAATCAGTGGACTTGCAAAGTAAAGCGTCAGTGTTAATTTTGTGGAGGGAAGGATGAAGGATAAAATGATGAAAAGTTCAGGGCCAGCAGTCCAACCCATAGATAGTGTAAAAAAAAAAGGCTGAACCTTCTTTAAAAGAGGCGCTAAACTCCAAAACAGGCAGGTCTTTGATGCCGTCTCTTGAGGGAATCTGTGTTTATTACATGATTTGAACAGTTACTAAAGATGGATGAGTTATTTCAGGACTTCTCGGTAATGCCTGAAGGATGTGCTCATTCCTTGCAAAAGTCTTTTTTTGTGTTTCATTTGGAACCGAATGAACTCACATTTAACTCAACTTCAAGTGTGACTACTCTTTTCCCAGTTTTCCAGGATATCATTATGAAATAAAACTATAAGAGGACAAGAAAACAAACAAAGAGAAAAGATACAACATATGGTGTCTGGTCCTAATGAGAAAATGAAGAACTTATTTTACATAAAGGTGTTTTAAATGAAAAATACATGATTTGAATGATTTTTGACATGATTTTTTTTTTTAATTTGTGGATGGACGTGTCCCTCACCTTGTCGTCCAGCTCCTTGTAGAGTTTGGCCATTTCTGCTTCGTACTTTTGTTTCTCTGCATCAGTGAGTTTGACACCAGGCAGGGAGCCGAGCGCAGGCTGAGGAGCCGTTTTATCATTGTTCAGAGCGCCGTCCAGGGCCTGGACCTCTGCTTTGGCCTTTTCTTTATCAAACTGCTCCTCTGCTGGCACACTCTCTCCTGTAGGGGGCAGCACAGAGCACATCATTCCTGTCCTCTGGCAGTGTTTGTGTCTTTAAAGAAAGATGTTTTTCCTGGTAGGAGACAGGAGCTGCTGGTCTAGTGCTGCTTTTGGTAGTGAGTTAGTTACGTTTTTGTTGGATCAGAGACATAGCAGTCTGAATCTGAAAATCAAAACCAGGAACTTGTGCTGGTACTCAAAACTGTTTTGATCGGTTGCAACTGCCTCTATAGATGATTTATCATGGGTCACAGTTCTTCCTGCAGGTACCAGAAATTGATTTTCTTAAAGAATCTCTTTTAATGATGAGTCTCCAGATAATTTTTAAAACTTGACCACTAATCCCACTGCTAACATGTAAACAAAGGGCTCTTTCTTTAAGTATTTACTTTGAATTAAAAATAGTAGCAGTGTGTGATTCATCTCTAACAAACCAAGACAGTGATACTTCAGAGCATGACCAAGTCATATAACTTCTGAAAGGGCTCCTCTTTTATTCACTTTAGTTTATAGATCAGATTGTATTCCTTCTTTGTTGGCATTTCTGAATCTGTATTTTACACCAGGTTTTACTGTGTTTGTGGAAAACTTATCACTCCTTAAACGTAAGAACAGAGGTGACAGGAGAAAGCTGATGTGAACATGCAGAACAGCAGGAAGACTGTTTAGGTCTGTAACAGTTATCCTTCACTCAGCCTGTGCTCCAGCACGGTCCCTTCAAGCTCACTCTTCCAAAAAAAGTCTGCAGAAAAGCAGCATAGACAGTGAACAGTGAGATGTCTTTGGTCCTCACCGCTCCTCCAGCGGTTGAGCTCGTTCTCCAGCCACGTGACGGTGGTTTTCAGCGTCTTGTTCTTCTCCTTCTCTTTCTCCCACTTCTTCTTCCACTGCTCTGCAGTCAGCTCCACGTTCAGACTCACATTGTTCTTGATGGTCTTGGCCCTGGTGGAACGGGGAGATGAGATAACAGCAGAAATCTGTTTTTAATATCAACAACAGCATTATTATTTTTTATTTATCAATTTGTTTGTTTGTTTGTTTTTTATTTTTAATGTCCTTTCAGCCTCACTTTTCCCTCATTGGATATAGATTCATTAATTACAAAACTCAGCACTGAGAGCATCCACATTGAATAAATATTTAGTCATGAAACGTAAATCATCCCTTGCCAAAAGAATATTGTACATTATGATATACATATTATACAGGTAATGGGAAAAAATCTGTAAATTTATATATGATAAGGAAATAAACACAGCATTATTATATAAATTTTGTAAAAATGCATACACATAATAATAGTGGTAAGTACCCATGTAAGATAGGAAAAGTCCATTCAAATAAGAATTAGTTATACAAACAGAGATTTTATGTAGAACAGATGTCATCTTGCTTAGTTCCAGTGAGGTCACCACAAAAACTGCTCCCCCTGGTGACTGTCTGCAGTATTGGTCAACATACACATACATCAGAAGTGCAAGTTGTATTCACACATGCACTCCTGATGTTTGTGAGTGTGTGTGTGTGTGTGTGTGTGTGTGTGTGTGTGTGTGTGTGTGTGTGTGTGTGTGTGTGTGTGTGTGTGTGTGTGTGTGTGTGTGTGTGTGTGTGTGTGTGTGTGTGTGTGTGTACCTCTGTCCAAACAGCAGTGTTGACCTGGTCTCAGCGTCATTAAAGGAGGATGGTGAGCAGCAGATGACCATGGTGGTCCGACAGTTTCCTCCGAGAGAGTCCTGCAGGATCCTGGTCATCTTACTGTCTCTGTAGGGCACGTAGCTCTGACACAGGACACCAACACTCAGACCATTTATTATCAGGGGTGAGAGTAGTTTTAAACACTGTCTGGTACTAAACCTTCATCTTTGGGTATTTATCCAAATAAAAAAAGAATTTTTAAAAAATCTTGGCCTTTTTTTATCTTTTATTTTTGGTCCATACATTTTGAGATGAAAAGTCAAATTTTGAGATTGAAAGTAAAAATGAGAGAAAATCAAAAATTTTTGAAGTAGAATGTCAAAATTTGAGATAAAAGTTGAAATTTTGACTTTTTATTTTAAAATCTTGACTTAGTATTGGTAAACAGAAAGTTAAAAAACCCTTCAGAAATCCAGTTTTTCATTTCTTTATTTGTAATTAGCAGAAATGGGCTTTCTTTTTTCCTCTCTCTCAGCTTGCTCAATATCTTCAGCACTTGTTTTTCCTGAATTTCTGTGATAATCAGGGTGAGAGTAGTTTTAAAAACTGCTGGCATTAAACCTTCATCTTTGGAATTCACCCCCAATAAAAATTAATAAATAAATAAAGAAGACAGTAACCTTGGCCTTGTTGAGATGTTTTTGTTGGCCTATACATGTGATGAGATAGAAAGTTGAAATTATGTTAAAAAGTCAAAATTTTGAGAAAGAAAGGGGATTTTTTTATAGAAAGTCATAGTTTTTAGATAAAAAGTCTTAATTGTGAAATAAAAATTGAAATTTTGAATTTTTATTTCAAAATCTTTATTTAATATAGGTAAAAAGAAAAAACCTTCAAGATATTCAGTTTTTCATATCTACATTTTAACTGGTAGAATTGGACTTCTTTATTCCTCTCTCACTCAGTTTGCTCAACATCTCTGTCACTGGGTTTTTTTTCTGATTTTCTGAGGTATTTTTTAATGTTTACAGATACAGTTGAAGAAGTATTGTGTCGGACTATGAGGTGTCACAGTTTCTTTATGAACAGGTTACATCAACAAAGCTTTTCACAGATTATTTGATCTTCCTGCAGAATAATCCTAATAAGAAGTTTGTTTCACACTTTCCTTTATTCACTTTCTCATCTGTAAAAGGTGTGACACTGGTAGAAAGAAAAAGAAGTGTGTCCATCTCACCGAACCCTCTGCCAGAGCTGAGATCACGTTTCCCAGAGCAGACAGAGACTTGTTGATCATCTTTGCTTCATCCAGCACAGTTCCCTCTGCTCCAGTTTTACCCACCTTTCAAACACACAAACACAGGACAATGAAGCTGAAACCATCAACGTGCATTAACATTAGAACAGATCACAGCTGAAATCCTCTGAAAAGTGATAAAGTACAGTGAACAGATGATGAAGAGGTGTGAGGATGACTGGATAACAAGCAGATTAATAAAAGATGATTGACGGAGTATGTCAGAGGATTTACTGCAGCTTAGAGCCACTCTGTGCTCATTAACATCTCATATTGACTGACAGATGAGTGCAGCGTCTCCTGCTGAGAGGAGGCAGCAGCAGGAGCAGCAGTGTGTCATCAGCGCTTCATTTAATCAACTGCAGGCAGTAAAATGTGGTTAGGAGCTAAAGAAGTGAGAACTAAAAGACAGTCCTTTAACAAAGAGCTGGTCGGTCTTTGACTTCAGCTTTTTTAAATGTGGTAAAATGTGGATAACGTACTTTTTCACTCCCAGCGAGATCAACGAGGTAGAGCTTTCCGGTTCGTTTCTGCTCAGTCTGAGAGTTTTCCTGCTTGATGTTGATGAGGAAGATGCTGTGACTCCTGGAGCTGTGCTCGTTCATGTCTGATGGACACACAGAAACACACTGAGCATTATTTTATGCACACTGTATTGAAAGTATAATCAGTGAGTATCATCTCTCAATCCCCTATCAACACACTCTCACAGAGGTGAATCTTTCTGTAAGTTGTTATCTTTAAACTTTGTAAGTTTTTAGGTTTTGTCCATGTAAGGTTATCGCTGACTTGACTGACAGGCGGACACTTGGTGTGTGAAGAGGCTAAAGACCTGCTTCTTTAGCTCATACTAACTCAAACAAAGCCTTGTGAGTTCAGCATTTTCAGTTCGGCCCTGGATCCTGCTGAATGTATATCAGAAACAGATTAGTGATGTCAAAAATTATGTCCAAACATTATACTGTACAGTCTTTGGTTTGGATCAAGACTTTTCTTCCAATTGTTGCTTTCTGTACCCACATGTAAAAAAAATAATATTGAACCCATAACCACAAGCTTCACATATTATTATGGATCTCCAGAAGGGTTCTCATGTGTGTGAGAAACTTCTATTTTTACTTTTTCTGTCTCTGTCCTCTTGGGGGCATAGAAAAAAAACCTTGAATGAATGTAAACATTACTGCATGGTTTAAAACAAATAAAACAGTGAAAGAAACATGAATCTCTAATTATTGAGTATTTTGAGTCATTGAACCTTATTGTGCCAACATCACAGACTGATGAAATCAACGCTCACCTGTCTCTGTCCCATGATGTTTTAAGACAAAAATTGACCCTAAAACAATATTTTTAGTCCCAAATATTCTTTGTCCTGCATTCTGAATAATTTGTCTGCACCCTTTCATTACTTTAATTTACTCCTGTGTCCTCAGATGTGTTTTCTGGACTCTGGATGTTCATGACGCATATTTACTAATAATGATAAATCTGTTTATTTAAAGGCACCAGCTGTAAGAGTTGTTGAGTTTCATGAAGAATGTACAGAGCTTTGGTTTTATAAAAGGAGCCTATACACAGTCTAAATGGAGCTGAAACATTACTTTGGTGTCTGACCTTGACAAAAAATGTAAATGTACACACATTTTAGAACATGACTCATCATTAGATGAAAACTGGGTTTTTTTTTTTATAAATGGACCTTAGGCACGGTTGGAATGATCTGGGCATTTGCATCTTACCTTAGAAGATTTTTTAAAAACTGGGGTTTGAAGAGCAAAGACATTTAACATTGTGGTGTGAAGAAGATGCAGTTAACTTAAAGTTTACAAAAGCTCCTCACAAATCATTCTAAACTGCTCTCCTCCTTCTTCATCACACAGATACTACCAACATATTTGATGTTTACAGTTCCACAAAGTGTTCATTGTGTCATACGTCTATTTTCTCCTCATTTTCTTACTTTTTTCTTTGGCTTTGGTTAACACATACACACACACACACACACACACACACACACACACACACACACACACACATACACACACACACTGGTGAAGTCTGATTGCAGTCAGGAGACTGGATGAGGTTGAACCCATGAGGAGCAGCAGCACCGCAGGCAGTCGTGTACTCACTTGTGACAGCCACGCTTCTGCTGTTTTTGCCTTCATCTATGGCTTCCATGACCTCTTCGGGACTGCACACGAAACGCTCCGTACACCCCTGAGGACACATGCACACAAGGAAATATTGTCTTATACCCCCCTGCAGCAGGAGGGACTCACAGAGAGACAATTATCATCAGAAGAGGCTGTGGCCTCCTGTATCAGGCAGGCTGGGACGTTCACAGGGAAAGGTACTAAGAGGGAACCAGCGAATTACTTCATCTTCTTATTTTTAACATCCCTCATCTTTTTCTGTTTCGCTGTTTTAATCCAAGAAAATTAAAAAGATTAAAAAAAACAGTTTCTCTTTCACTGAAACCCCCCCTGGAGATGTTATGGCTGTATTTAGAACATCTATCAAACACAACCATTCATGCACCTCAGCAAATATCTCACCTTGACATAGGGGACCCTGTTTTTGTCCTCATGCACAGACAGGTTAGACTTTGTTACTGCAGAGGACAAAACAAGTCAGTTCTGTGTCTGATGATTTTGCAGGATGGTGTGAAAAAGTGTCAAACAAACATACCATCCAACAAGTCCTTGATTTTGTCCAAATAGACTTCAAAGTATGACACCTGCAGATGAAGATTATCGTGAGGCTAAAGCAGCGACATGATGAGTGTTAACTGATGTTTGAAACAGGAACCTACTTTGATATGAAACTCCAGGTTCTCATCCATGGAGTAGATGTAGTTAAAGATGTCTTGGACTATTCTGGGAGTGATTCCCATCATGTCTGGATCATGGAGTTTCCCCTGCACAAGACAAATGAACATTAAAGTAATACGACAGTGTCAGATTTCAGTCTTTTTTTCAGTATTTCTTTTGTTCCTGTAAAATTCAGAGTCTGGTTCTTAGCTTTACCTCCATCGTGTGAGTCTTTCCTGATGACGTCTGCCCGTATGCAAATATTGTTCCATTGTAGCCCTCCAGGACATCTATGAACAATAAGACAAACAAAAACAACATTTTGGTGTAAAGGTTCAAGTTTGTATTTCCTGATTTCGATTGTGTGAGCCACTGAGACGACGAGCCAATCCCAATTGTGCCCCTTGTTTTAACCCTTAGCCCTTGGTTTTGTGCATTCACATGTAGTGACAGGATATCCCATTTCTCCATGGGGCTAAGAGAAAGAGGTACACAGCAGGGCAGAATGATTAATCGTTTCTGATCAGATCTATTACACCACATCTGCAGACAAGATGGCAGAGCAGGGGCGAAAGGAAACACAGAAATGCAAGTAATTAAGCATAATTATGTTTTTACTATGTATCCAATTCTTTGTTACTCCACATAAATCTTAGGGCTGATAACGTATTGAGTGGCTTCCCCTTTCACAGGGATGTGTTTTCTTTCCTACAGGGTAGACAAAGGGGTAATATAAAGGGGGAGAGCTTAAAGGTCCAATTAGGATTGACCTTACATCTGGGTTGTACCTCATGTCTCACCTTTGACGATCTTCTGAGCCACAGCATTGTAGAACTGCTCCTGAGTCGTATTGGACTGGAATACTCGGTCAAAATGGTACGGTTTACCCTGCACACAGGTGCACACAGGAGATGGGAGAAATCAGCATGCTAGGAGTTTGATGTTTAACAGTGAAAATTCAATGTTAGTTCACATCAGGACAAACATGAGCCCTGAAACCAGGAACCAACCAAGAGCTCAGTCTGGAGAGCTATACACAGAGATGATCAAACTTGAAAGCAGTTTCAGAAATATTATTACATAACAGGTTCTTTTTACCCTGACAAACATTCTGCAAAAATGCTATTTCTATTTTGACCATCGTACCATATCAGAACATATATGATCCATTTCTCCTATGACCTTATGACTTTCTCTTCGTAAGATCCTAAATGTTGTCATGATTTTGCCTTTACTATGTGTTCTGGCTTTATCAATGACACAACAAGCTTAAAAGAAGAAAGAATTCAGGTTTCAAACACAGTAAAAAGATATAGTTGAAGAATTATAAAACTGAATCTCAGAGTTAATTAAAAAGCAATGATGCTGGTGCATGAGTGGTAAAAACTGCATTTCCCGCAATATCCTATAAGGCTGGCTCTAAAAACACTTGAATCCTCATACACAATGACACCTGACACTTAGATAGGTTCACCATGTGGACATGATGAAAACGAGCAGCTGAAGTTCAAACTGAGCATCAGGATGGAGAGGAAAGGTGATATTAGAGACTTTGAATGTGGCATGGTTGTTGGGGCGAAGAATGGTCCCAGAGAGAGCAAATCTCCTGTAGGCAGCATATTGAAGCCAGAGGTCAGAGGAGAATGGACAGACTGGTTGGAGATGATAGTTTGGGTTAGGGTTAGGTCTGCAGAAGAGCACACCCACAGGGTGACCCTCCTGTCAGCTAAGAACAGGAAACTGAGGCTTCAATTCACACAGACTCATCAAAACTGGAGCATAGAGACTGAAAAACTCTGTCTGCTCTGATGAGTCTGGATTTCTGCTTCACATTCAGATGATCAACTCAGAATTTAGAGGAAACATCATGGAAACATGGATCCATCCTGATGAGGATCAACACTTTGGGATGTGGAGGAATGAGAGGTTCTCATCATGGTTGTTCAGGCACAAATCTGCAGCAGCTGTGTGATGCTGTCATGTCAATATGGAGCAAAATCTGTGAGGAGGGTTTCCAGCACCTCAAAAATTTCTGACACCAAGAATGAAGACTTTTTTAAATTTTTCTATTCCAAAAGTCCATCATTGCAGCTAAAACTACTTGTTTATTCATGTATCAAGATGTGACATCAGTCTAAAGACCTAAGTTTTGCTATCTACACACAGACACTGTGTAAATGATGAGCTTTGGTCACATCAGGCCTCTCACCTTGACTCTGCCTCAAGAGCTGCAATACAAGCACAATTCCTGTTCTCCCCAAAACCATTCCATCAAGTTAATACCTGATAACTTAAAAAAATAAATAAAACATGTTCACTCAGTATAGATAAATACTGCTGATAAAAGGAACATGAGTTCAGTTCTGTTTTCACTGTTGGCCAGAGCAACATTTGACACTCATCTCCCTGAAAGTTGTGACTCAGCATATCTGGATCAGATATTTCCCTGATTGATTTCTATAAATGATGTAAATTATGAAGTAATGAACCCACAGATCAGCTTTCTCCCTCAGGCTCGGAAAATCACATATTAATTGCATACTCCTCTTATCTCCATGCAAATTGAGCAAACTTTGTTCGCCTGAAGGCAGGAAAATTAAAACACGTGGAGCTGAATAATAAAAAACACTATTCACTAAGCGGCTTTCTTGAGGAGTCTGTGTGGCTGAGTCTGTCCTGTTTCTGCAGACTGTTTCTGATCTGACTGTTCACAGACTCAGCAGAGTGAGGAGGGTTTCAATTCTAGAGACAGATCAATAAATTTATTAGATGTGCAGAAGGTACAGTCTTTCTTAGTAGACATAATAGAGGAAAGGAATCGAAAAGTTAGGATACTCCTGGTAAAGTGACTGATCATCTGCTGGCCTGTGGTTAGAGTCTGCACCTCTGAACAAAGCAGCTGTTCATGTGCTCCATTAGATGGTCAGGAGCATCAGTTAGCTTTGAAAATGGATCATTTGTTCTTCTCTTCAAACAGCTGTTTAATTCAAGAGATAAAAGGCTGAAGTTGAACCTTAAAAATAGCATCAGAAAGAGAGTTATCTAGAATTAAAGGGAGATTAACCAATCAATAATTCCTGACACGTTTTTAAAACTCCTGTGAGGAGTTTTAAAGTCAGATTTTTCCACTGATTGCATTTTGCTTATCTGAAGAGCAAGCTGCAGAGGAAAAAACTTGACATGCTCGAAAAAAAAAACTGACTGCAGTTTTGGAATTAGCATGCCAATGTTAGTTTTAATCCACATAAAAATCGAACTCAACAGAATGTTTTTTTCAAATTGCTCCCCAGTGTTATCTGTGATGTTTGTCTCTTATACGTTCAAAGCATAAACTGTGGGTTTGAAGTTTTCTTGGTGCTGATGTTGATATAAAAACGCGTGACCCTTTAACAGTTTCTGCATGGATAAAGCAAGGTATGCTCTGAGCCTGGTAAGTTTACATTACATAATGGTGTGATCCATTCTTACGCTCACATATCTTCATGTCTTCCTTCAAAGACAACAGTCACAAATCAAATTGAAGCCTCAACAACAGTCATCCACAAATTAATAAATGACTCCACCCTGAATACAAACATAACAGTCTTTGGATTGAGCTGCACCCTTGAATCTTCACTTGTAATCCAAGATGTTTATATTTAGCTTGAAGTGACTGATGAAAACTTATTACTGCCCAATCCTGCAAATAAGTTAGCATTTAACTAGCTCCTTGTCCACAATCAAGCGTGGAAAAGTTAACATCTCTTATCTGAACTGACAGTGCAGAGGAAGCTGTTGCAGTAAAAGTGCGCGTTAATTTTCGAAAATCTACTTCACCTGAGTTATTTTTGACCTCAGTAATTTGTGTGCAGGCATGCTTTGTTTGATTCTTACAGAGAAAAGTGTTTTTTACAAACTGAAACTGAGATGAAGGTTTTAGTTCGGCCAGTAACCTTAAGAAGTCTGTGCGTAAAAGCGCATTCAGCCAAACGATTACGCACAGCATAATCAACATAAACATGCGTTTAACGACACAGAAACACGATCTACGTTAGAAAAATACACTTGGACACAAAGGAAAACAGACAAGGAGCAACTCATACTAGACACCAATGAGTTACGAACAGGTTTGCTCTCTCTAGATCAAGTTCTGTGAAACTGCAAATGTGTTTTAGTCTTGTGTGTTTGAAAGCTGCAAATGATAACCACAGTCAGGAGAGTTTTCATTGTAATTTCTGTAGTTATTCAACTTCAGCTTAGTTTGGGGATGAAGAAGTTATGTGTGAGTTTAATTCGTCCTCTGCTCGGAATACAGAAAAGAACTCACCGCAATCAGCACGCAGTCCTCTCCTTGAAACTTTGGGATGTACTTGTCTCCTCGGGCCACCTCGGACTTGTTGAGCGGCCTGAACCTGCACACCACCTTGATTGTGGTCTCCGCGGGGTCCGCCATCTGCGCCGCTGTGGATGGATGGAGGCACCGTCCTCCCTTTACGGTCTGACAGACACAGAGAGTGGAGCAGCAGGGAGCCGAAGGGGAGGGCGCGCCCCTGACAGAGAGCTTTCAGCTGACTGGAAACTGTGCTGGAGTGGTCCTAGAATATGCTCAATGCAGAGAAAGAATCAGTCATTTCCAGGAAAATGATGGGTCCTCCAGAATGTAGCGAGGTCAGTGCAATCAAACTCAAGGCCTTATTTATTATCTGAAAAATTACGTTATTAATTAAAAAACATCAATAACTCTCATAAGCTAAACAAAGGTCAACTGAGAATTAACTCATATGTTTAAGAGCTTCTAAATCTACTTACAGAGATATTACATCATGATATTTTCAAGAAAAAAAATTGAAAACAGAAATACACACTTTGGTGCTATTAATAAGTTAAAGCATGCTATAAGTAGGGCGGGGCTTAAATGTTTGGAGCACGTGTGGACAGAACTGTCACATGGCACTGTTAGAGGGGTAGACTGTGGTTTATGTTGATCACTGCAGATGGTGATGCAGGGAGGTGAACATAAAATCTCAGCACTTCTCAAATACATCAGATTATGGTCATTATGGAACATGTTGTTTGTGGAGAAACTAAATGCATTTAGGACTATGTAAAATAAAGGTGTGCACTAAACACTTAGTGTCAGTCTCTCTCTACCTTTTGAAGTTGACAATAGTTTTTGTATACAAACGTCATCCCAGAGTTTCTTCAGCTAAAGTGTGATATTTTCATCAACCATACCACATTGCAACTATAAACAAAGACAAAACTGATGATAATTGTTTTTTTTAAGCATTCACCCTCTGCAAAAGTCAGTTTTAAAAACACTGAGAGTAGTTCCTGATGGACACCACATCACCAGGGGAATCAAACTAATCCTGGTGTTTCCTGGTGCAGTCTGTGGCGCCACCATGTGGACAGAGGTTGACTGTGGGTATGAAATGTTCCTACAGGTTTCTTCAGCTTCTTTAGGGAGGCATCTTCTCTAAAGCTGCTGCTACACCATAGTTAATAATAAAATACTTTATCATTGTGATTCAGGAGGAAAAGTCTGACTAAATATTGGAATTATTATAATGACGGATACACAAAAATAGAGATAACACAACAACAGAAAAGAAAACACAACAAAAGGAAATACAAAAAAGGTAGGTACCCGTAGTCTAGCTGCTGGATTAACATACTATCTTTTTAAATGATTGTTTTTACTCTGTTCACTGTGTATATATTACTCCTTGTGTATTGATACACAAAGGTTTATTATTGCAAAAAGTGGTGACTCAGTGCTATAAGTGTGTAAATAAGATAGAATGAATTTTGCAATATAGGAGAAGTGGTGACACAGTAACTTGCGAATATGTACTGCAGTGTTTGTCTGAATGTACATATTAGTGTCAAGAAACTCAAGACTGCTTCTTAAAGAAAACAATAGTCATGCATTAAGATTTATATGCACTGTCTGTCAGTGATGTCTGACCTGTGAACAGTAACTGTTATATTTCAGAGGAGTCTGCCACACTTGAAAGGATGAAAGTTTTAAAATAAATTTCAGGAACATTATTTCAAAAGTCATTGAAGGAGTCACCTGTTTGATTTACTCCATCAACTTCTCACATTAGTTTGCTTTATACTGACAATAGCTCTCTGTTTGACTGATCAGGACATGTATTACTAGAGGCATTGTGTAATTAAATAAATATCAGGAGTCTGACAAAAGGTTTTTTGTTGCCTCAGGGAGAGAAATGCAGCTTGTAAAGCCTCCATCAGGGGGCAGCAGAGACTTTCAATATGCTGCATGCAGCTGAGGAGGAGCTGCTGCAGATAGTATAACACTGAACCATAAATCCTACACAGAAAGCTTCAGGTTGCTTTAATTCAATGCTCTTTAAATACATGAATGCAGGGAAAAAGACTAAATAGATAATAATGTGCAGTCTGAAATGTTAGTTCTACTAAATATAACTGAATTGTGTGGAAAGAAATTACACATACAGTTGTTTTGGATCTACATGTTTTTTTATTCCATAGAAACTGCAGCATTAGACACATGCTGAAGCAGAAAACCATCTTCCACACACTCACACATTTTTCCTACACACACTCATCCAGACACATTCAATCAATGCTGAGCACTGCGGGGAGATGAGGCAGATAAATCAAGAGGCAGGAGGAACAAAAAGAGACAGAGGACGAGGTGTCTTTGCACAGGAGTGTCCTTTAAACCACTCACCAAGAACTCAGAGCAGAATTTTTGTACGTGTGTATATCTGTGACTGATCACTGTCCTGCAGGGGCAAACAGTTCTTCACATGAAGGAAAAGATGAACTATTTCTACAGTGAGTGCTTTTTCCAGATCAAAGTCCATCAATGTGCATTTGAGAGCTCAGGTTACACCATGTACAGAGGTCCATGCTTCCTTTACGAACACACAGAACAATAAATACTAGATATAGTCACAACACAGACTGATTGTAGTTATTTTTCTGAACATATAACAGGATTAAGCGTTCATAAACAAGCTGAGGAAGGCTGTCACTATCTGTGTCTTATCTCATCTGTCTGTCATTGTTTTACATTGAATTAGCCTGGGTAGTAGTGGCTGTCCTGAAGGTGAGAGGAGAGAGAAGGAAATTAAAACAAGATGAGAGAAACGTGGAAGAAATATTTACAAGAGAAAAAAGAGGAAATGGAAAGGAAAAGAAGAAAAGGAGATAATAAAATCAGAGAGAAGATAAGGGAAGGTTTGAAGAAGCACCTGTGAGCTTTTCCTCCAGGCTTCAACCTGACTCACAATGAACAGAAGAAGAAGAGAAGGGGAGAGGGAGACGGAGGGAGAGAGGAAGATACCTAAAGAGTGAAGGAAAGTGTGAAATGACAGATTGATGAACAGCAGATGAAAAACTGTTTCCTTTTCACTTCACTCACTATGAAACCTACACACAGTAGTTCACTCTTCCACCAGCCAGAAACAGAGAGAAAAACACACACACAGAGAACGAGTGTGTGGAGAAAAGAGGCGTGGAGGAGTGAGGTTAGTGTGTTACTGTCTGAGTGAAAATAAAAGGAAAACGAAGAGGAAAAAAGGACCTAGTTTTGCCAACATAGCTTCCTGTTGCCGGGTAACGGTCTCAGAGGGCAGAAGAAGCTCCTCTTTGAGATTTACCAAATGAGCAATTTTCACCCTGATCCCTCCTCCTCCTCCTCCTCCTTCATCTCCACCTTCCTCTCTCTGCCTTTCCTCAGCAGTTTGTGAACGCTGCCAAAGCAAGAAGAAGCAATTCATCTTCTGACTGTCTGCAAACAAGACAGTCAGAGGACGGACAGACGGATGGACGGAGAAGGAACAAGGAAGAGAGACTTCATGCTTTTTCATTGACAGGTCACAAGCAACGAAAAGATGAATCAGTCGTGGAAACATGGGTAAACCTCAGCTAAAAACCTCCATGAGAAAAAAAAGAAGAAGTCAGTTAAAAGGATATTTTGCTGCTGCAGACTAATTTTCATCCTCTGCTGTATCCGCTCATTATAATTCCACTCATTAAAGATTCAGTGCTTCAGATTGTTCCTCCAGTGGTTCACACAGCTTCCCCCAGTGCAGAAAACACCTTCACTTTTGCTTTACCGAGAGTAAACGCAGATGAATGATCAAAGCTGTGACCCTGTAATCCTTTTTCTCACAGACAAAAGCAAAGATGAATTCCAGCAGTTTCACAGTAACACTACACTGCAAAAACTGAAATATAAGCAAGTCACTATGTCTTATTTGTAGTAAAAAAAAAAAAAAAAAACTCTTATTTTTCTTGATTTGAGCCACATTCACCAGACCAGGTCATAAAAGTGTCTTCTTTCAAATTATTGTAACAAATCAAAAGAATCTGCCAATGGGATAAAAAAAAAATCACTTGTAAAGTTTCTTAAAATTAGAAACATGTCTTAATACAAGAAACTTTTATCTTAACCCATTGGCAGTTTGTTTTTGTTTTTTTTGACGCTACAAGCAATTCCCACCTCATTTTTGTCTTTGAACAACTTGAAATTTCCTGGACTTATCAATTGAATGCAGCTCATATCAACAATAATTAGACATTTTTTTTAGATAAGACGTAAAGATTTGCCTGGATTTTTCTTTTTACAGTGCAATTATCTGCTCTGGGTGAAGCCTCGTGGCCTCCTGATGTGCAGGATTTTAATCACATGCTAATGATGATGCAGAGCATGGTGGTGCTGAAGATGTGTGTGCTGCATCTCCATGGATCAGATGTGGATAAACCTGCTCTGACTGAGGGTACATCAAAGCTGCTAAAGCTTCTTTTATGAGCCACTGTTGGTTCTTTCACATCTTTGCACCCCTGGGATCATAAATTCAGCTCAATTAATCCCAGCATGCAGCTCGGTCTGACTTTAACATGCTGGGTGTATTGTGAGAAGATTTGTCCACACATGGAAAGACAAAGCTCAGATCTGAAATGTTCTCAGTCACCTACTACAGATGGTTCATTATGATGATACAGAGAAAAAAGAGCAGAAAGTTATGAATTGGGCTGTGTCAACAAACCTCATCATAGAAAAACAGTTTACACCAGCAAATACTCATCTGCATTATTCTGCACAGCTGTCTTAGGCAGAAGTTCACAGCATGTGCACAGGAAAGAGAGTCTATTCATGGCTTTATCTTTACCTCTACGACATTTCCTGTTGTCCAGAGAAGAGTAGCAATCTGTTGACTCAAATTCTGCAGAAAAACAAGACTTGAAAACAAGAGATAACAGAGTGATTCCTGTTTCTAAACTTCCAAAGCACAAAAGTCAGTAAATGTGTTTGCTAAGTTATTCCTTTGTTGTACCAATGCTTCTTGTCAATAAATATTGTAAAGTCTGTTTAATATGTGTTAAATGGAGCCACGCTTATAAGAAACATGTATTTGTGGGTTGAGCCCATGAAAAATTTGCCAAATCTCCTCAGCTAATGCCAAACAGTTGATTCTGACGTTGACTCTTGTTTAGAGCTTCTGGTTCCCCAGGTGTGCTCAATCAGGTGACTGTTTGTCAGCACCTGACCACAGCATGCCACGTTTGACTGATCCAGATTAAGCCATGTGATAGGGCAACTTCAAGCTGGTGTTTTACAAAACCAAGTTATTTGAAATGAGCCCGACAGTGAAACGACGAGCAGCAAAACAGGTGGAGAATGGTTATGGGATCAGCTTGTACCAGAGTGACCTACACAACCGTGTTAGCTGACCTTAGACGAATGCTGGTTAAGGAGTGGGATACCATCCATCAACAGCACAAAAGCAGCATGTTTGTTGAGTGAAAACATTGTTAAATTGTTAATATGTCTCATTTCTTCAGACTTCATTCATCCAAAAAACATCAAACAAAAGCAGGATCAGCTGTTTGGCAGTGGCAGAGAAGATCTGGCAAATATTTTCATGGACTCAACCCACAAACTCAGCTCTGCTGCTCATCCCACAAATATATGATCCTTAAATAAGTGGCTCCATTTAAAAGAGAAATAAACCGACTCAACAGCAGTGTTAGCTTTTTTGTTTTTTGTTTGTCTAAACCAAGAATCATTGTTTCAACAAAGGAATAATAATAATCTAACATAAATTTGCTGACTTTGACAAATGATTCACCTGTTATTTTGTGTGAATCTGTAGATAATGGTTTGAGCTGATCCATCTACATCTACTGTAATTCATGGGCAGAATAGGGGTCTTAAACCTTTCTTAGCTGTGGGGGGAAGCCTGAGTTCCTGGAGAGAACCCACACAGGCAACAACACTAATGCACCTGCATTTCTGCAACCTCCATCTATCGTGGATTCACCTTTAATTCAACTCATAAAGTAGATAACTAACAGGTCGTACGTACCCTGTCTCGTCTTAGGATTCCTTGACATGACCATGAGTCCTAAAGGAGGGAATAACTTAGACTTCAAAAGACTCAACAGCCACGGCTGCTCCAGCAGAGAGTCATAAATCAGATGGTAATAAAATGTGTTCACAGGCCTGATGGGGAATGAAGAAAACCATGAGAATTCTAAATCTAAAAACTGTGGTTTGGGATTTTGGATGATCTCCACGCTCCCATACAGTGCTGACCTACCCTGTCTGCTTTCTGTCCTGTGAATCAGGTCATTCAGAGTAAAGTTCAAATCACAACACCCTCATGACCCCCTCATCCATTAACTCTGAGTTTATCTTTAAAATCAAAGAATAAACAATGAATTAAGGATGAAAAGAGGGGATCTGGTGTGTGTATTGTTTCAGTTTGAATCAGCTGTGAAACAGTCGGATCAAAGTGGAGGAAAGTCTATGTACAGGTTTGATAAGGCGTTTTTTTTTTTTACACAACACAGCAGGACTTATCTTAAAGGGTGATAACTTATCAGTGTTACACTTAGCTTATGCAGGCAGAAAAGTCAGCAGGGACTTCTGAAAAATGTGTGGAGTCCTGATGGATCCACAGAGCATCTGTTTGAGTCCTGACCCCAGAAAACCTCCATGTTTTAATTGGGCGCAAACAATCAGAAGTGATGTCACCACATGTTCCAGCTTGATCTTTCATATATCAGTTTGAACACATTGACACTGAAGTTATCTTAAATTTATGAAGCATCCAAAAAGAAAACAAAAAACTCTTTATCTCAACAGTGTTAAAATAGAAGGTTTTGGTCAATAAGTGATAAACTGAGAAGCTTCATGCTCCAAGGCCTCAGACTCCTGTCGATCTCCCAAACACGCTGCAGCTCAGTCCTCAACACTCAAACAGGCAAACACAAAGAAGAGTAATAAATACATTAACACTCATTGTTGCACTTCCTTGGTTTTCACAAATAAAAAGCATACAGTACTTGTTTATTTCTTTAGACAAACGCATATTGATGCTTGATAATATTTTCATATGTACATTTTCAGTAGTCGTTACATAGAGAGTATTTCAGCACAGTTGAAGAAGTGGAAACCACACACAGGAGGAACACAGATGCATAAAAAAAATCAATGATTTGGCTTAAGGGTTGATGCTCTTCTCACACCAAGTCAAATACTTTCTGATGGTTTGTTTCAGTTTTAGTATCAGTTTACCTGCAACTAAAGATTGAGAGGTAAAGATGTAAAAACACTGACACAAGAGGAACTTTTTTCTGGATCCTAAAATCACTTTAAGGATCAACAGGAGCCAAAATTTAAAACTGAACCGTGTCTGTCTGACCTTCTGTTTTTGTTTTTCTTCATCAGCTCTCTTTACTCATTGTCCTCTCATAAGTGAATTCTGTTGTGAGTGAATGATGCCCTAAAGAGAAAGGGTGTTTTCTGTTTGTCTTGCACGAGCACCAAAAGAGTCAACAGTTAAAAATGCACATTTTACTCCATTATATGAAACAAAAGAACATTATTCTAGAGCCTAGAAATAAAAGCTTTATCCTTGTGTCTGTTTATTGATCTAGAAAATGGAGAAGAGGGTGGTGGTATTCTGTGTCTGGTTAAACTGTGGTCATTAATCTGCAAAAGGACGGAAAGCTGGAGGTTTTAGCTCCACAATTACTTAAATCAAACCTTTAACGTTTGCACGGACTGTTATTCAGAGTCTATATTTTTTTCTTCAACTCTTTATATATTTGATGGTTTAATTGACATATTTTTTCCCTGCATGGGTTATGTTCATTTCTTTATTTCTTTCAGTCTATTTCTAATTAATAAACTGGTATGTGGGAGAAGTGTGTGAGTGTTATGGTTAACTTGTAACAAATATTTCGTGTCATGTATGTTTTTGTAACCTGCTACTGGATGCTTTGAATTTTTCTTGGGATCAATAAAGTATCAATCCATTTATCTGTCCAGCTCTGCTAATGAGCTTCCAGTCGGCAAACAACACTGTAACAAAACGCTGTAAATTTAAAAGGAAACTTCATCAGTAAAACCCTGTTATGATTAAATACAGGTCAACCCTGTGTAATAATTCTCTAAAACAATATTACAACAATATTTGTATCGTTGCCTCAGGGAGAGAAACAGTACGCACTTATATGTGAACTGTCCACACACCTTGGCCCCTCCCAGCTGTTAAGCAAAGCTACAGCTCTCAAGTTGTACCCAGAATGCCTTTGTGATTCGTAACCCAATAGTTATGGTGACTGTGAGTGATGAAATGCTGCTGTACACGGATACATCACACAGGTGGCACACACTGGCAGCACTCTGGTGTAGACCAGCTGTTCAGGCTCCACGGCATGGAGCAGCTGTCTAAGATATCAGTAAGATGGGGTTTTTCTGCAGAACTCTTAATGAGAATTCCTTTAAATACGATGTATTTGCACTTAATTTGAATTAGGATATTCTACTGCAATTGCGTAGCAGTAGATGACAGGCAATTCCCGCTTTTTTTAAAACTTTTTTTTGTGTACTTTGTATTGGACTATAGTATATGATTACAAAATACCATTACTTTGCAGTCATATACCCCACTCCAATATACACATTTATACTCTGAAATAAATTACAGTACATGCACTGTAAAATGACAGAGAATGACTGGCATCCCTACTGCCAGCATTTTACTGTTATTTTACAGTGATGTTTTTTATTATTTTTTCTTTTTTACAGTGTACTGACACCATGCACCTGCAGACTCCATGACCCTGTATTTAACCAGTGCTAGATTTTAGTAGACTTAAACTTTTTCACTCGGTCACAATTTAAATTATTAAAACAACTGGAATATTCAGCGCTTGAGAACATCAGTAGTTAAAATGTGCCATAAAAAGAGGAACAGTTGTTTTCCCTGACTGAAAGGTAAACGGTCTAATCATTACTATTCTAATTCTGTTTAATCTACAGGAACATATATGTAGATCTTTAGCCCCAAAAGTCTGTCCATGTCTGTCGCTGCAAAGTAGTATTTGGGGATGTTTTATTGGAAATGGTTGAAGTTCAGTTAAAGGAGGAGGAGGAGTTTAGTTAAAATTATCTACACTGTGATTGAAGGGTGTCGATGAATCTCTGTGGGTGCATCAATACGAGCAACACTTTCCAAACCAAGCGCATTTGTTTGACCCAATGTCAGGGAAACGTATCGATCAGAGCAGCTTTGAAGGTTTATGTCTCCAGAAGAAGAATCAATGGTCTTAAGGTCGATCAATACTATCAGACGTGTTGTTGGCTTTGGTATTTTGAGGAGGGGGTTGGTGATGATAAGAAAACAGAACAACATCAGCAGGAAAAGCTTCGACAGAAACTAAAAGAAGAGCTAAAATAAAACATCTTTTCCCAGAAGTGTAAATGTAAAAAGCGTATTCTCTGTGCCAAAGTGAACTTGCATGTGAAAACCTCCACACTGCTCAAAAGCAAACCTTTCACCTATCTGCACAACTCTAAGGCCCCGTTTACACAACGGTTTTAGGATGAAACGCAAAAGTATTGTTGCGTTTCAGCCTCTCATTTACACAGAAACAGCGTTTTAGCCAACCTAAACCGTTCCTACAGTTTTATCGACATCTTCAGGCCTGACATGCATTCTGCGTTTCAGTGTAAACAAAGACTTTTTTCGTTGCGTTTTCCTGCATTATAGGGTGAAACGTTGTCGTGTAAACGGGGCCTTACTGTCCACACTTAAGGCTCAGGACTGATGTGGACAAAGATCTGCTTCACTCTCAGCCATGCTTCATGATAGGATAAAATGCATCAAATAAATAAGAGGAGCAATCATTGTTTCACAGGCTACTGTCACTGCATAAAGGCATATCATAGACTTTTTTAACCCTTTGGAGGAGGGTGTTTTTTTTTCTGCAGCCTGGATTATTGCATACATACAGGGAGGTTTCCCCTCTCAGAGACCCCAACTGAAGCCAAACTATTGATTTTTTTCCTCTCTTGTTTCACACATACAGAGAAAGAATATGAGCAGACAGAGTTGGGGCTACCAAGCACACACATTTCCTTGCACATTCACTTGATAAAACTAACAAGAACTTGGGATTATAGCGACAAAACAGCGGCACAGTTTCACCTGGACTGTCGTTCTTCCTCGGCTGTCCTGGTTTGGACCCACAGTGTAAGGTACTGTCTTCCACACCAAGTTATATCAAAGAGGAGCAGATATGAGAGGCTCAATACCGTCATGGTGAAGCAGAAACAGTAGCATCAGTTTTAATTCCTCGTCCGCCTCTATACCATGAGGCTGAATCTTTAGTTTAGACCATCAGTTTGATTTACAAGTGCTTCGACATTTAAGAACTCAAGTCTTCAGGAAAGGCTTCTTATAAATAAAGATTGATCGTTGATCACATTGCTTTGTTTCACTGCAGGTAGAGTTTCAGGAAGCCTCCGTATCAAAGTGGTGTAACCGCTTTGTCTGTAACAGCAACAACACAAGTTGGATAGCGCTAAAATGAACCTGCGATTAACATATGAGCCGAGCTCTGTAGCTGCATAAATAAAAATCCAACAACACCAAAGCTTTCCAACGCCACCCCCAGGTTTGAAAGAGCACAGGTCATTAGATGAGGTCAGATTAGCTGGATGCTAACAGTAAAGCGACATCCTACTCCGCCGCATGGCCTCGCTGATTAAATACGCCGGGCTGACCTCGGGCTCCTCTGTCATCACCACAATGTTCTGCCACTCTCCGCACTGGTTGGATTTCTTGATGGTGTCCACCACACAGAGCGCGTACAGACAATCCTCAAAGGTAGCCGCCATCGTCAGCGGCCTCCCGTCCCACGTCCGCCTGTCGTCCTGGTCCTGAAAGGCCTGACGCACAGCCTGGATCATACGAATCGTCCCGGTCAGGTAGGGGGAGGGGATGTCACTGAAGGCTTTCTCTGGAAGGGACGCCTGCTCCAGAGGGGTGGTGTCTTTGAGGAGGAGTTCAGGACCTCCTCCACTCCCTCCACCCCCGCTGTTCTTCTGTCCGTACAGGTCCGTCCCCATCACCGTTAACCTCCCCACAGTCCCAACCACAATCACCTCCTGCCGGAACTCTCCGGGCACGTTGAAGTTGAGTGTGACGGTGCAGCAGGCCCCCCCCTCCAGAACCATCTGGAAGGTGCAGAAGTCGTCACTGGTGATCTGACGGATGCCCCGGATGTGATCTGTTTGTTTCACGAAGGTCTTGAGGAAGCCGTGGACTTTGACCGCACGCTGACCCGTGAGGAACGTCAGCAGGTCGATGATGTAGCTGCCCACAGAGTGGAGACCTCCACCTCCCATCAGGTCGTCACAGCTCCAGTTATACTTCTTTCCCAGGAGACTTCCACTGTGCACCTGAGGGAAGAGGAGAGAAGATGAAAGATGTTTCTTTTTCTGCCTCTTCAGTGTTATAGAGTCATGGATGAACTAAGGGACAAAACAACTAAGGGACATTTTACCACGAGGGGATAGACCAGTGTTTTTCAACCTTGGGGTCAGGACCTCATGTGGGGTCGCCTGAAATTTCTAGTAATTGAGAGAAATAAATAACTGAACTAAGTATTATTTTCTGTAAAATTAAAGGACCATACATGATCTCAAACAATTGTATTTCATACCGTCACTTTCTGGAATAGATATCTAGTTCAAATAAAATGCAGCATATAAAACTATCTGAGCTGGTGCATCTTGATTGACAGCCACGATCATGTGACTGCACTTGAACCCCCCTCCCTTCAGCCTTTACGAAAACAAATTTGCTGTCAGTAGGAAAAACAGAAAACAAATGGAAGGATGTTTTTGCCTG
This sequence comes from Thalassoma bifasciatum, assembly GCA_008086565.1. NCBI lineage: Eukaryota > Metazoa > Chordata > Actinopteri > Labriformes > Labridae > Thalassoma > Thalassoma bifasciatum. Next base: position 5,226 of record RPOG01002180.1, on the reverse strand, counting down.
ACTGAGCTCATATAGACAGTTCTAAGAGGAGACAATGACACTAAAGAGACAGAGGAAATACAACAAAAGCGTCACTTGCTATGGAATAATGCCAATAAAGAAGTCAATAAATGAAAAACTGGCTTTGTTGATATTTTTTTCAAATAATAAAAGTCATTTATCAAGTCAACCATCAACTTTTTATCTCAGAATTTCTACTGTATATTTAACAGAGCAATTTTTTATACTAATTTATTTTTTTTAATCTTGAAATTTCGCATATAAAATTTAAAATTCTTACTTTTAGGCTAAATTTTAGCTGTTTTTTTCTTAATTTTTACATCTTATCTCCAAATTTCAACATTTTTATCTCAACTTCAAATTTTTACCTTTTCATTTTTAATTTTTTATCATGATTTTGTCTTTCAAACTTAGAATTTTCACTTTTTATCTCAAAATTCTGACATATATATTTATTGATCCATATCTATATTTATATCTATTTGTATACAGGTGCCTTCATAGGAGCAAAGAAAAGCAGGAAGAAAAACTGCTTTGTCCCGTAGCAACTGACTAGCTTAATAATGTCACATAAGCACAACTATTTTCATGTTGCTGCTGTCTTTAATGTTTTAATGTTGTGGTGTAATGTGTTGAAGTGTTTTCTTTATCTGTTAAAACTGACAGTTACACAAATTCCCCCTGGGTAGAATAAAGAAACCTTTCACCTTGAAGATGTTGAAAGCAATAAAGAGAAACCAAAATGTCTGTTATGTTCATTTTGCTCACAGTATAAAACCCAACAAGCTCAAAAATAAAGAGAATCAACAACCCAAGTTTTCTTTTTAAAGAAATTTGTGTAAATAAGCAGTGAATGTTCTTCAAAAAGGTTTTAACAGTCAGTGAGTGAGCACTGCAAGCGTCATAGGAGGTGAGCTACTATTGCTGAAAAAAAACATGTCCCCCGGGGTCACCAGAAATTTGTGATGTAAAAATGGAGTCATGGCCCATTAAAGGGTTGGGAACCACTGATTTAAACATTGAAAGTTTGTCATACCTGAGCCTCGCAGACCAGAAGTTCCCCGATGTACCCCTCCTCCAACAACTCCTTCATTCTCACAAAGGCCGGCAAGAAACGCAGCACATTTCCCATAATGCTCAGCAGCTTTGGGTAGTACTGGGCCGCTGACATCATCCTAAAGGCATCCAGAGGCGTTGCTGTCCGGTCACAGATGACGTTCTTTCCAATACCTTATAAAAGAGAAGACACAGATGGGAGTTAGTCCAGTGAACTCCAGGTTTCCTCCAGAGTCTCAATGCTTCCACAAGAGCAAACCTCAACAAACCAGGGCAAGCAAATAATGTGCTGTGCCTTAGCAACACTCACAGACACAATTTCCTCTGGAGTACGAAAACATCCCCTGATGAAACAATGCAAAATGTGGCAACTCCCAAAGAAGCTGACTCAAGATTTCCCAAACTTTCCAGGCTATTCCTCTCACACTTGTCTCAGCTCCTTTCAAATAAGGGTGGGTAAATCCTAAAACCACAACCGTTATATTTTACAGATGTATACGGGCAGCAGAATGCAAAGATTCAAACGCATTTTCCGGGATAAAACCCAGAATCTTTTGTGCAGTTTAAGAGAGCTTTAACGTTAGCAGGCAAACAAGATGCTGCAGAAACACATATGACTGAGCTTTACTGTAAAAAGAAAGGCCTGATGGAGAGATGATAGATGGACAAGCACAGACGGCAGAGAAGAGATGGAGGAGGCGGTGGAGACAGAGCCAGCAGGCACAGTATGAAACCTAATTAAAATCACTTCCAGCACAATAAAAGCTCCACTGGTGCCAGAAACACCCAAACACAACGCTGATTAGAGCCGCACCATGATGAGAGGAGTGAGTGACAGAAACATCCCTCTTTGACTGTTTTCTCTTCTTACAGACATCTCGACTTGAGGAAACCTGAATCTGACGACTTTTTAAGAGCCAAAGCTTCCACAATGTGCACACTATAAAACATTTTACTGTAAAAAGTAAACAGTATTGTTACTGTGGCAGATGCAATGTTTACAGTATTATGCTCGTGGCACTCAAACCAATTACCTTATTCATATAAGGAAAGAAAGTGATATAGAAATACTGTGTTGACTAACTTGCCCTGAGAGACTGAAAGCTGCAGCTGCATTATCTGTGTCTGCTCCTGAATAAAGGTGCCATGATCTTGTGTTCTCAGCTCTTAACCGCAAACTTCTGCAACTAAAAGTATTTGACTACTGGAGCCATTTGCAAGTGTTTATTTACCCATAATGCATTGTTTAAAACAGTATTATACAGTTAAATCAAAATACAGTACATAACTGTTGTATGTTGTTACAGTGTATTCTAATGTGACTAGGGATGAGTACCAAACTCAGTACTTTTATAGGTCACAACCTAATTTTGTCAGTAGTACTAAGTACTAAGACTGGGCGATACAGCAAAAAAAAAAAAAAAAAAAAAAAAAAAAAAAAAAAAAAAAAAAAAAAAAAAAAAAAAAAGATCATGAAATATTCTTTTCACATCATCTGATCTTGATTAGTATCACATTTTTTTGTATTATTTTCAAACTGCCAGTTTAAAGTGTCTGTACTGAAGCTGAAGAAACTATTGATTAATTTGAAATTGAATTAACATACAATGCAATTAAAGTAAGAATTTCCACAGGTATGCAAGACCCTAAATAATCAGATTGCCCCCTCACGAATAATGACGGCTCCTTAAAATGTAAACAATATCATTATCAAAAAAAATACATTGCACAACATCTAATTTACTGCCCTACATTCAGCTCCACTTTTGGTCTCTCTGTTTGCTCCTCTGGCAACTTACAAACAGAAGTGTAGCAGCAAAAGGTCAACTCTGATTGGCTGTTATCACACAGATTTCTGCCACGTTTGATAGATTAAATATGTTCACAGCTAATTGTTGTAATTGATCTGAAATTTGACTAGCCCTATCAAGTGCTAATTCACATTAAATCAAACAGTTTCATGTGTCAGTGCCTAAACAAATCCTTGGGCATAGAGAAGGTGGAGCTGTTTTAATCTGTGCATTACTACAAAAAAAAAAAGCGCTGCGACATAATTGTTGATTTACTGAGATGTAGTTGATTTTAGTTGAGGGTTGAAGAATGTTGAAGAATTTTTTCCTTAAAGCTCCTCTGAGTTTTTTTTCATACTGGTTTTGAAACAGGTGACCATAAAGACTAATGGCTCAACAACAGTGTTTACGTTTTCTGAAATTTGATCATGGGTACATCTGAAACCAGGAGGAGTGTTTTTGTCTTGTCACTTTGTACAGCACACAGTTGTCCACCTGGTTGTCCACAGGGGGGCGTCACATTCAACACAAATTGTAAGTACCACACTGGAGCTTTAGTAAACTGAAGAAAAAAAACACTGTGATTGCTGAGGATCCAAGTTATGATGTGTGTGTTTCTGAAACTATCAATGCCAAACAAAGCCCCTTGAAGAGCACTGTACCGAGGTCATGAGGCAAAAATAAACAAGTACACACACGACACATACTGTACATAGCTAAATGACTCTTCTCGTTTATTACATAGATGCAATACTTGATTCTGATTGGTCAAAGCGAGGGATGGCACTCATCCTAGGTCTTCAACACCAGCAGATCTGTGCATTATTGTATGTATATGTAACACATCATAAAGGAAGATAAGTACAGCAGTTCAGCAGTTTGGAGATATTTCACTTGTTTCACCAACTACTCTGATGACAAATTACAACATGGGATAGTTTAGTTCCTCACTTATCCTCTGCCGAGGTTTACAGCTGAACTGTGATTCCTGTCAGTGTTGGAGATTTACAGACAGTTTTCATACACACTATTTACTTAACTTGAAGTTGCACACAAAGAGAAGTCTGAAAAGTCTGAAGTAAAACATAATTCTCAGTCTCATCCTCATATGATTGAATAGAGAATGGTAAATTAATACTGGTATCAGTATAAGCAGATGCCAAAACTTAAGTATCAGCGTTGGTATGTGGACTTAAATAGTTGTAAAAGTGCATCTAAAGTCAAAACCAAATAAAAATTTTCAGATCTATATAGCAAGAACAACACAAGAAACAACCAGATCACACACATCAGCACATTTCTAAGGATTATGATTTTCTGTTTACCTGTTGACAATGTGGCAAAAATAAACACATTTAAAGAGCACAAATTTTTGATTGGTGGGACTTAGGAAAGAAAATTCACAGAAAAGAGAAAACAGGTAGCTGAGTGAAAGAGGCATCTATCAAAGGAGTTTGGGCTTTGGCAGTGTTACAGGAGGACTGGAGTCAGACCTCATAGTGATGTTGCTTCATTTTCAGCATTTATCGATAACAAGAGAAACTGTCAGAGGCTCCCCTGTACAATCTAAGCTACATAAACCACTGCAGTTCAACCTCTTTACCTCGGTGTCACCGCATACCTTGTTTTGACTTGAATACTGAGTTTTAGGTCGAAGTTATTCCCTATAAACTCTGTTTGACCCCAGCTACTCAGTTGATGTCTGTTATCAATAAATAATGGACACACTTAGAAAATCAATATTGACTGTAGGCAGCAATAAGGCCATACACATTCAAGATCAACAACGATACAAGCTGTGCTTTTATGAGAGCGAAGCTTTCAGGGTAATGAGTCCGTCTTGCAATTAAACAGCTAAATTCCCACCATATGATGAGATCAGGCGTCAGAAGATACGATCACATCCGTTCAATAAGGCTGCAGAAGCAAAAAACAAGAATGAGCTTCATTACTTCTACAAAAGTTTGTATTAGTGGACTGAAAAAATGTGCTCATAATGTTACATAACCAGATAAGTGCAGTCATAAATCTCTCCTCTGAGAATGATTGTACCTTAATCAGGAGGATTTATAGTGACTGATGTTCCATCCACATATTCCTCAGGTCACCTCAGCCACTGTGAGCTCACTCTGTCTCCCTAAGCGTGCACACAGTAACTCATCCCTCCACACACATTCCTCAGGGCCCTGGTGTGTGAGAAGCAGCATGCTGCTACACTTGCTCTCCTGGCTTGAGGCTGAGGGTGGAGGGGCTGTTTTGGAAGTGAAACTTCCCATGCTAATCTGCCATTAGCTTCCATCAGCCAGGGCCAGGGAAATTAATCCTTCTGACCCAGTTCTGAGGAGAGCCACGGGAGCCCCCACCCACCACCCAACCAACC
>RPOG01002179.1:0-104118 GCA_008086565.1 Thalassoma bifasciatum | reverse complement strand
CCTCGACACAAAGTGAGTGAGGGTGGCTTGTGCACGCCTTGCCCTGGGCCCAGCTGTTGCCCCTGGTGTGGATAAAGTAGCTGAAGGAGCAGCAGCAGTGCTGGTACTGGCTGGAGCAGTGCTGGTACTGGCTGGTGTAGTGCTGGTACTGGCTGGAACAGTGCTGGTACTGGCTGGTGTAGTGCTGGTACTGGCTGGATCAGTGCTGGTACTGGCTGGAGCAGTGCTGGTACTGGCTGGAACAGTGCTGGTACTGGCTGGTGTAGTGCTGGTACTGGCTGGAGCAGTGCTGGTACTGGCTGGTGTAGTGCTGGTACTGGCTGGAGCAGTGCTGGTACTGGCTGGAACAGTGCTGGTACTGGCTGGAGGTCACGACCATGACCGACCTCGTCACGACCAACTGGCTGAAGTAGTGCCAGTGCTGGCTTCTATGGTAGGAGCAGACAGAGGCTCTTGCCTTACCTGTTCAAGCTGCACAGTTGGGTGTTTTGTCTTTAAATGTCTGTGCAGATTTGCTGTTGAATCACCCTTAGTTGATAGTTTTGCTTTGCAAATAATGCATATAGCTGTTGTTGGTGAAGTGTGTTGGAATTGAGTCCAAACAGAGCTTCTCCTTCTTGGCTCACTCATCTTGATCATTCACTGTCTTACTCCTGTGATAATGGGGGGGAAGGGTGTTTGTGAGGGTACATGGTCAGGGTGATCAGGGGAAAATATCAAGTAAGAGGGGATAGGGGGAGGGACCTTAGAGGGGGGTGGTAGGGGGAAATTATCAGTACAGTTACCTCAAGTTTACAGTAAAGGAAAAAAAACAGATTTTATTTGTGTGGAGGGTCAAGCTAGGTCAGCTTAGAGGAAAAGTTAGCAGTATTTTGCAAACTGTCAGTGTAAGTCTGTCTCTGACTGTCTGTCTCGCTCTTTTCTCTCTCTCTCTCTCTCTCTCTCTCCCTGTTTGTGTTTTGTGGGGTCATAGCTCCCTGATAATGGTTCAGTCCAAGTGACAGATAGTTTCACAGTGAAACAAACATAAAAAAGAGCAGAAACAGAAACACATTTTTATATTGATAATGTTTGTATGCAATTTGCATTGCCATGCATTTACATCTATGGTTAAGAAATTAGACCAAGCCTGCTTTACATTTTTTTCTTTTCAGAGATAGCAGCCCTGGCCCATTATTATACTATGAACCATTTTTTTTATTTGTCTAATTTTTTATTTTTTTGAGCCCAGCTCAAATAATTCAAAATGTAACTATTCTGGCATGATATGTATCTAATGTGTTATGCATATTTCTTGCTCATTCACAGGATATACAAACTGAAAGCTCCTTTATCATGCCCATACATTTTGGTGACATCCAGCCTAATTGATATTTAAATATTGTGCTGTGCTTCTTCGACTGCGAGACCCAGAGCTCCTGTTCATTGTACAAGTGCGTCATTTATATAGTAAATTGTGATCCGTGATCGACTGATACGCTCAGTCTGATCCGCTTTGCTCACTCAATGTACCGAACAGGAGCTTCTCCTCTCCTCTCAGTCAGACAGTCTGGAGGGTGAAATTCGACACAAGGCTGTTAGGTGGCGCTGTGGCAGAATGCCTATATAAGAACGCGGGTGCATGAAATAGTTCATCTCTGTTCTGTTCCCCAGATGAATACAACAGAACAGAGATGAACTATTTCATGCATGTTCTTATATAGGTGTATGCCAGCGTTCTGCCACAGCACCACCTAACAGCCTTGCGTCGAATTTCATCCACTATTCTGTTTCCTGAAGACGCTCGACTTAACGCGAGAAAACTTGAAGACGATACGCCACTTTTGCGTCCACAGTTTTGATCGTCTCTGTGTACACATAGCCTCAGAGGAGGAAAAGGTCCAATTAAAGAAGAGAGACAACACCTTCACAATTATAAAACAACGACAGAAAGCATGCAAAAGCCCCGCCTTAATGCGTAAGGAGTGCAAATTTCACAATAAATAATCCAAAGTTTAAATTTTAAGTGGAACTGACAACAGATATGAGTGAAACATGCCACTTCATCAGACTGTAAAATCGTTTCTTTGCTCCCAAATGCTCTTTAATTAGCACACCACACACACACGCGTGCACACACACCAACACACACACACACACACACACGGATGGACGGAGGGATAGACAGAAGGATAGATAGACAGATAAAATCCCCCTCATGTGCCCCTGAAGGATTTTTGTTAATAGGAAATCCTTTTAATGCTTTTACATTAATTTTGAGGTGAACATGACTTTTTGATTTTGATGAACTCTGTGCATTGTTTGTGATGTGAACTGATTTAAATAGTCTTTATTTTATCATTGCAGATGTCTACCATGCTGACTGTTTCATCAGGTCCATGACTCCTGAGTCTTTCAGATCTCTAGAATCTATCAGCACCTGTCACACATTGAGCCACACAACCTGTGTTAATAACCACTTTTTACATCATGGCTGTGTCATGTCTGTTACTCTATCCTGACGTTGTGATGATGAGATTTTGCATTGACAGGAGAATTTCCTGGTGTGTTGCTGGAGGACAGTGAGGTAAACCTGCAGACACCATTCACAGACCCCAGGAATCACAGCAGACCTACAATCATGCCCAGGCCAGGACAAGGGCCAAGGCTGAAATGACCTTTGACCTCCCAAAGGCAGGCTTTCACCATCTTCGAAACCTAGGGGTCAGCCCTTTGAGGGCATATGACATCACTGTGACATCATTGAGGCCTGTGCTACTCAATGTGGTCGAGCTGAAGAAGGGGAGGACCCCCAGAGCACCATCACACATGGACTGAGACAATCCTGTCTCCTCCCTGATGACCACAGTGGTCGATGGTCAGGGACCAGTATGTGTTACATTATTTTACTCACCATCTTTTGAATTTAGTCACATATGTTGAGCAGCAGACAGTTGGGATAGGCTCTGGCCACCCGCGACCATGAACAGGATAGACGGTTAAGAAGATGGATGGATGGATGTTGTGCAGCGGCAGAGACAGGTGCTGTTAATTTCAGTTAAATATGGCCTTCATCCCCAGAGGAAGTTATTTATTTATTTTGTCCAATTTAAATTGATTTGGCCTCTCATGATGTTTGTGTTGTTTACTGTGTGTAAGCAGGGAGGCTACAGCATTATTTGTTTGTCTGTTCTTTTGTGTGTGGATTTGTCCTGTATTCATTTTAATGTGAAGATGCATGGGTGTAGTTTATAGAGACATTTGAATGTGTAATTATCCTTATGTTATGTAATATGCTTTAAATTTGTGCTTTCTGTCTTGTAGTTTCACTTTGTGAGTTCAGTTTTGAAAAGAGATGATGGTTTACCTGCTTTGATTTATCCTTATTCAATAAAGGAACTTCATGTTACACTTTACAGTGTATTTTTTAAAATTTATTTAAAAAGTGAATAGTAGATAAATTATTGATCATAAGTGTTTAAATGATGACAGTGGGTCCAGTTGAATGTAAAAACATTGTGTAGTGGACATTGAAATAACTACTGGCTCAGATTTGTAGTGGCTACTGACTGAGACGAGGGATGATATTAAATGGATCCTGGAACTTATCCTGGTCTGGAGCAGGCTAGCTCCTCAGGATAAATCTCCATGGTAACTTAGGTCAAAACATATCCCACTTCCCACTATCCTAGTTTTGTGCAACCGGATCAAGAATAAGTTAAGCCAGGATAACCAAGATATCCCGGCTTAATCCCTTATCCTAGTTTTGTGCAATGGGCCCCAGAGGCCTGTATTATGCTGGATTTTCCCTTTGCGAGATAACTTCAGGATTTTCCATTCCACGACGCCGGTTCACTCCTTTCTGTGATAAATCTCCATGGTTGCTCATTCTGAACAGCTAACCTGCTCTGGAGCAGGTAAAGATCTGGATCAGAGATCAACGAGGACAAAAGCTCCACCTCCTGACCAATCAGCTCTCTTAGAAAATGACCTGCTTGTTCTTAGACGATCCTGTTGGAGTTGGTGCCTGGTTCGCTCAGGAAGGGAAGAGTTCTTTGGGAGGAATATAATCCTTTTGACATCCCAATGACATCCTACATAGATACAGATTTCCATAAGACGAGCCACGTACGTCAGCTGATGGAGTCATATGTTACAAATGTAACACACCGCTGTCACGTGCTTCTGAAATATTGTGGTTAATAATAATTCACACACAGTTTAACTGCAGAAATGTGAATTTATGGAAACTTACAACTACTTTTTACGCAGTCACTGTGAGGAATAAATATCTAAACTCAAAACATGCTCACATGAGAAAGAGCTCTGCTCCAAACCTCTGTGCGTAATAAAGCGAAATTAATGATCAGAGTTCTGTCTGTTTATTTTGTCCGACAAAGTAATATTGTAGAGTCTCTCAAAATTACGCACTAACTGTGGCAAAGGTGTTGCTTTTGTCCTGGATGATGTGTTTGAATTAATTTTTGAAGAATATTCTGCCAAAGATACAGATTTGGACTCAGTTACATCTGTCGACTTATTGAGTCACATGTTACAAATGTAACACACTGCACTCTGGTTCATCTGAAATAATGAGGTTTATAATAATGGTCGTGGTAAAACTGCAGAAACACAAGTACCCGTCACACTGTCACAGTAAGAAATTAATATTCCAATAAAAAAGCGCTCACTCAGGGAACTGATCCTTAAAATAACCTTACTTAAAATATAAAAAAACAAAGGAAGATAACTGGGGAAGAGTTCTGCCCCAAATCTCTGTGCTGTAATAAAGTGAAATGAAAGCTCAGAGTATATTGTCTGATGACTTAACATTACGTAGTCTCCCAAAATTACGCATCAACACAGTTGCTATTTTCTGCAGTGTTCCTATCTGATTTTTGCTGCAGTAACAGTTGCTCTTCTTCTGGATGATGTGTGTGTAGAATATTTATTTGATAATTGTTTTTGAAGAATCATTATCTGCTCCTCCATAGTAAAGTAGGCTGCCCTGCCACAAACACATTTCTCTGTGTATGTGATTGGTCAGACGCTGTAAACTTCACCTCTTTAATGTGAGCGCACACTGATCCAGACTGAAAATCCTGGACTGACTCAGCAGTTGGTATCCAGCTTTATAGTATACATCATCCAGACTGCAAATGTCTCGCTGAGTCAATCCAGAGTACGGAAAGTGATCCTGGATGAGTTCATCCAGCTTCGTAGTACAGGCCCCAGGCTAAAATGTAAACAGGCTACGTTGCTCAATTTATAAACAAGAGGCAGATAAAATTTCAGTCACACTGGGGAGACCACTAGAGTTGGCTGGGATACAATGTTGATAAAAATTAGGTCTTTTGCAACATGTGCAAACAAGAAAGTTGACTATAATATAGGGTTGTTTAGATGAAATGAATTTGTACTCTCTTCTCTTCTGATATGATCAGGGTCAGTGGCAAATTGACCTTAATCTCCACCCCTGATAATGCACAGACCTGATAAATTGTTGTGTTTGTTGTATGAAATAATAGCCCATTACTAAGTGCTAATGTTGCAGCTACCAACTATGGCTAACATGGAACAATATTAACTGGTTTAAGAATGCAAACTATGGGGTGGAACCCAAAACTAAAATCGTTTCTGTTCAGAACAAATCAATGGGGGGAAAAAATCTAGTTCAAAGCCTTCTTTATGACACAGTGCACATTGAATACCACATCATCTGGAAAAACTAATCTGGGCAAAGAGATCATGAAATCAGCCTCATGTGTCTTTCCAAGACAAGACTCAATTTCTTCTTTAAAAGAAGAATAGAGAAAGTCACTTAAGCCTTGTTTCCACCAGGCAGTCTGGTACGGATCAGTACAGTTTGGTACGGGTCAGATCAGTAAAACCTGATCCTGAGCGCGTTTCCACAGCCAACCGTACCCTACTTGATGGGCCGGATATCAAGAGCCGCGTCAGCTACATAACAGCTACATAACAGCGTGATGTCATTGCAGCGCGACGCAGTGGACTAGTAAAATATCTCTGTGGCAGATTTATGGAGCTTTCCGTCTGGTGTGTTAGGTTAACAGTATCTCTGTTTGTCAATAGAAAGCAAGACGGCCTCTGCAGAAATGTACATCACCCTTCAACTATTTAACTCTGTAGAAATCACAGAGATTATTAAAGTATTTAACATCTTACTGTACTCTGGGAAGAAAAGGTTTTATTTTAAAAAGCACAAACAATACTTACAGAAAACACCGAAGTGGGCAAGCGCACGAATACAGAAGTTGTGACCATGCTTGTGAAAGATTTGAAAGGCTTTTTAAAGGTAGAGTGCATCAAGTTCATGCTGATATTGAACCCCCCCCCCATGAACAAACAGACAAGCAGAACCTGAGAAGATGCCCTGTGGTCAGGTGATGGGGCTGTCAGCTGACTGCAAATCTCTGTATAACTAATTCCCACAAGAAATCATAATTTCACTGCAGATCTCACATGATAAAATGTCACCACACATCCCATATTATGCAAATGGGAGTCATTAAAAGGCAGCAATGGAATAACATGAACCTTACCTTTTATGTAATAAAAGAAGCAGGTAAAAGAAATCAAATTCTTCTATCCTGCTGGGAACACATATTTAATTAAAAGGGCCTGTCCATATTCAAATGAGTGTATTACAGTCTCAGTCACGTACAGCCTTTGCATACCACAGAATGTAAAAGGTGGCTGCAAAAATTGGGATGTAAATCTCATTATTGGAGTGTATATGAGAACATATCAGTCTTCTTTTCCTGCTCACAGCAGCACCCTGGGACAGTGTGATCATGTAAATCGCTGAGTGTTTTTAGTATGTACATATTTTAACATGTTAATCCTTCTGATGGACCAAACATCCTGCTGACAAGGCCTTCTCCCATTGGTGCTCTGTGGACTAAGCCTGACTGCACGTGCCTCTTTCACTGCCAAAGACAGAACATAAATAAATAAATAAATTCATCAGTATTCAAGCCTTCTATATTTTACACAACATTGTCCAAACTGTTACAAATCTCAGTTCTTGCCTCTCTGCATTCTTGTCTCTTTTAAATTCTGTCAGTGTTCCAGCTGAAAAGTGGTAAAACTCTGCATGGAAACTTAGCAAACGTGTCTTTATTCTGCTTCTCTGATCTCAGTGGCCTTCCCAGGGGAGCCAGAACTACTTTCTGGCTTATCAACACTTGTTTTTTGTGCCTTTTTTTCAGCCTCAGAAAGTGTTCCATCTGCACCAGTTGTCAGGTAACTGCGCTGACACATCTGCGGCTGGTTTAGGAGCAGTGCAGCTGTGACCTCTGGTTTGATGTGCAAAAAAAAAAAACATCTAATATGGCACTCACCATCTGCAGGCGAGTGGGGAGAGAAGAAAAGGGAGAAGGAGGAGAAGTGGAAGACAGAGGGAGCAGCAGAGAGGGAGAGGGGGAGAATTTAGAAATCCCTGCTATTTGTTCTCCCTGTCACTGGCTGCAGCAGAAGGGAAAACAGTGTATTTGCTTTGCACTCATGCATTGGCTGCCTCCACTTTCCCCTCATTGGAATGGAAGGTTAGACAAGATAAACAAAACCCTCTGGTTCTGAATGACAGATCTTGTATTAGGATATAGAAAGACTTTCAAATCCTCATATTCACTTTGATAAAAATGCTGTAGCAGAATTGATGTCCCAGAGTCAGATTTCAGTGTGATATGAATTGAGTGGCTGCAGATTGTTTCTGTCTCTGCTGATATCACAATCAACCAAATAAATATCTCCATATTAAGAGTCGTTTCTGTATTGCTTTGATAATACATGATGTTGGACAGATAGATCAAGTGTGTCAGTGGTTTTTGAAGGTGAATATTTGAACTTTTATCTCCCATGGGATGTATGTAAAGCAACTTCCTGCACTAAATGTGTAGAATCTCCAATTTGTTTTGGATTTCAAGACGACGCCAACAGGGCAGAGACAAGGTCTGAGCTTTTCAGATGTAATGGCCCCCTGCTGGGCCTCCTACGTGTATGCATTTAGCTGCTTGAGAGTTGATCTAGAGGGGGCTGACAGGTAGGCTGATGGAGTCCCTGTGGTACTGCTTTTTACATAGCGATAGGCTTAACACAGCAGAGAGAGAGAGAGAGAGAGAGTGTGCGTGCCGATGCCTGTGCATGGGTTTTTAAGGAGGGAGGGGGGGTTAAGGGTGGATACTGAGGGCTGAGTCAAGACCAGACACCCTGTGGTGCTGGCGTCGGACTGGTACCAAGTTCTCACTGCTACATTCTCACACACACACACACACACACAGTCACACACACACAGTCATTCCCTCCCCCTGCAAGCAGACAGACCTGTGTTCAGGCTCCACATATTTCAGATTCATTTAATATAGAACAAAAATCCAGACCCTGCTTGTAGCCGTACAAGCTCATTTTGTCAAAACCACATAATTTGAACCTGGACGAACTAATGATCAACTGAACTGCTTCTGCAGATGTACAGAAATAACATTTTATTGGCAGCAGTTGTTAGAAGCTCCCTGTATTTCAGCTCCAAATGAACAGTTTGGACCTTGTTCCAAATGCTGTGCTTGACTAATATGTCTCCTTCTTAAACCACATACAGTTTGTTCATTTTAACAAAGTCACATCAAGAACTTTGAGGTATGACTTAAGTCCAAAAACATACCCTCTGTATCTTTCTTACCAGCCTGTCCATTTACCTAATTACACACACACACACACACACACACACACACACACACACACACACACAAACATATATATATACAGGTGTTGACCCCAGTAGGATGTTTCTTCTATCAAAAGGATCAGCTGTGTAAAAAGCTTCAATCTACTTGTCTACTTGTCCCAGCTGAGTGACTGTTCTGACTGTCTGTACAGAAATGATTTTGAAGTCACAGAGATTCATTTCTCAATGTCATCACCCTCACAAACACTGTAAAGTCAGGAGAAAGCCTGAACCCAAGAAAACAAGTACAAATCTAATGACAGTTTGAGTCATGGTGACTCCTCATGTGTCGGCACTGAGGAGGCGTTGATTGCAGCAGTTGGATGTCGGGACAACATGACACATTCTTGCAACATATAACCGCATCATTAAGCTGTTTTTGCTATCATTATTCTTACTTTGTTTATAGGACTGGTGCTCAGGTGCTAGCTGTGATGTCTGACACCGGTAAGAAAATATGCTCAGGGGTATTTCTTTCAAATGTCTTGCTGATAGTGAGAGGCTACTTGCTGAACCTTTTGAACTTGTCTACATTCTTTGTGCACAAAGTAAGCACATGTGACTCACTGTCTGCAGGAGGGAGCTGTTCTCCTAAATGGGAAAGTATACCTAATGAAATGAGATTAAACTGGGCAGTACTCTGAAGTAAGTGTTGGCTTTTGTCCAGTGGTGATGCACAGTGAATGAGACTTTTGACTTCTCAGTCTTAGATGTGAATTGAGTTGCCCAGAAATACAGAAAGGCTCAGGCTAGCCTTGTTGCCAAATCCTACCAGCATCCAGAGCAAGGGCAGACCAAAGAAGTCCCCTGCTCTGAGGATAAGGGAGTTCACAAATTAAGCCTCTAGAGTCCGGATTCCTCTCAGCTACACAGGACCACATGCTGTTTTGTCTTTGAGTTTCACAAAGAATGACCGCGAAACATCTCTTAGAATTTAGGGGTCACTCTGTGAAACTTACAGTGAAAGCAGTGAAATGTACATCCTCTCTTCACTTGGCAGCCCATGACTGAAAACCTTGTACTTGTTACACAGAGATCCCACTAGCAGTGACCTTACAGGCTTCTCCAATCATTTATTCATTTTCTCTAACCTTTTAATTATTTTCAGGGTCATAGCTTTCTGGATTAGATCTTGGCAAATATTTAATAGGAGATAGAGTGCTACCATGGCAACAGACAGATAAAGAGATAGCTGTTCAGATCTAATGGGTTCTGACAGATCAGATTTGCTTTTCAGGAAACAGATACTTGTATTCATAATATAGTCTCCTGGATCAGTGTATGGTGAGATGTATGGATTTTTCTGTGCAGGGTGTATTGGGTGAGAAGATTAAAGGTGAGGTGTCAACTCTACAAAAACAGGATCTGGGACACTCTTTTGGTTGGCACTTCACAAGATGAGTTCAGATTATTTTTTTTGCACAATGTTTTTGTTGTTTTGTTTTTCCCCTTGGGGGAAGGGGGGGTTCAGTGCAACTTCTGTGTACAGCTTTAAACTTGAAGCCTGATTCTCAGAGGCAGCTTCTTTTTTTTTGTGCCAATTTAACTACTTCAATTGAGCCAAAGTGAAATGTGACATCAAATGCAAATTTACAAAGTACACTCACAGGGTTGAAAACACCACTGCAAAGCAAAAAGCAGCTTCACACTCTGATGTTGTTGTGAGCATTTCTATATCTGGAGCTTTATGCAGTGAATTTGGGCAAGATGGGACCCACTGTTTGCAACCTCACTGTTTAAGGCAAAAAGACACAGACTAACAGCAAGCTGCTGGTCAATGGTAAGTACACTGCACTATTTCTCCTACCCAAAGCTCCCAGTGATCATAATACCATCCCACCTTTTTGATCAGGGGCTCCCAAAGTGGGGGTTGTGACCCATGTGACCCATGTATGGCAGTATTACAGTATTGCAGGTGATAGGTCAGTTCACAGCACCACAGCTTGAGAGGAGGAGACCACTGGAAGAGTCCATATGCAGTCAGACCAGCTGGCTTCCAAGTGTTGCAGGTATGGAGGGAAAAACATCCACTATGGATTCACATGCTCACTTACCAACAAAGTACAACATCTCCAGTGTGTAGTGAGCACTGAGGTGCTTTCACATGAGAGCTTACAGCCCCAAAAATACCCAAACACTTGAAAACGAAGCACCTCTACTTTTACCATTAAACTAGCAGGTCTTTTTTGTTTCTTTTGCCCAAAGGCGAGAGAGTCATAACTCATAACTTACAAAAGAAAAATTCTCAAAAGGCATCATATGGTGGCATATTCAATTGCACAGGCCAAAAAGCCTCAGAGATCCATGAAATTTGATAAAACAGGTGATGTTAGATACAGCTGATATTCTTATTTCCAATATTGAGTAAAATGTTGTGGTTTGGTTTTGGTGTGTGGTTTAGTTTTCTTCTCCTTCCTCCCCCGCCCCTCTCTGCTCTCTTTTCCTGCAGGTGTGTGAGTGGCAGGGGGCGTGGCTGGTTCCATCAGCAGCAGTGAGGCGCACCTGATCCCACTCAGCTCATCTCCCTGCCTTCTTAAGCTTGGTCTTCACTCCACTACTCTGCCAGATAATTCCGTCCTGTTTGGTAGTGTATGCTGTCTCGCCTGTGGATTTCTATGCAGTCAATTGTTAGAAGAGTTTTTTGTTCTAAGGAGTTTTCGATCCTGACTTGTTTTTTTTTCTTTGTGTCCAGGTTCTCTGGTGTGCCTCACTGCTGTGCTGTGTCTTTGTTACCAGTGGACTTTAGTTCAACCAGCCAGCCCCCTGTCTTCACTGTCTTACCCATAGACTGTATAATGAGTGGACGTAACGACGTTCGGCTCAAACTGAAGCCTCCAGCAGATGCCCCGCCCCCTGGTGTCTGGCTGCAGTATAGGTCATAAGCCCCGCCCCCTGGTGTCTGGCTGCAGTATAGGTCATAAGCCCCGCCTCCCCATGTATTCCAGATATGAGCCGGGACAACTTTAAAAAATTACGATACCTGGTAGAAACGTTTCTCTCATCCTTACTCTAAGGTGGTATGATGATGTCATTTGGCTGCATGGTGTTCAGGTGTTTTTTTTTCTGAGAAGTTAGTTTCTCATTGGTTATTGGACGTTAAAAACCGTGATATAAGTTTTGTTTTACGATAGTTGACAGCTACCGTTTGTGAGTAGTTTTTACCGGAGATATAAGAAACTTCGGGAAAGAGCCAAAAGGAGACCAAACCTTCTGAAGAAGAAGAAATAAATATTTTTATTTCTCTTTTTTACTTGACTCCACCGGAAATTCTCTACTGCGCAGACTCTGGCTGCACAATGGCGGCTAGAGAAACGGGGTTTTTTGACTTCAAAATTGTAGAATGGTGACAGGCGGAAGTACGCTGTCCATTCTATATACAGTCATTGGTCTTACCTTTTTTATGTGGAAATTAAACCTTTTTTGAGCCTTTAATTGTGTCAGTCTCTGCATTCAGGGTACTCTTGGTTAAAGACCTAACATAAAATTCAGGCTAGTACCAGTGATACTGATCTGATACAGACACTGACTATACCAATTAGTTTGGTTTTAAATAATAAAAGATATCATATAGACACAATATTTCTTTTTTCCTATATTTTCTAGCATATACTTTTCTGAGATTACCATGATTTTTTTTTTTCAATTTCAATTGCTCTGTATGATCTAACAACACGTTGTCAATGCAACCCACTTTAGGATATCAATCAATTAGGGAACCTTACCTGGATAAATCCAGGAGCTGAAATAGCTCCACAAGACTCTGCTTATATTCCTCCATTGTGTGTCTTGACTGAGTGAGTCACGCAGCAGTGTGCTGCTGCGATTACATATGATGAACTTACCCAGGCGGAAAAAAAAAAAGTAGCTCCCACCAACCCTGATTCAAACAAGAGCCCCATAGTTTAGTAACTTTCCACTGTGTTCCTGTTAATTTTAAACATTACTTCAAATGAATAAAGTATCAAAAGTATCAATATTTTGATTTGAGAATGGATTTTAGAGCATAAAAATCTGGTATCAGTGGTTTCGATATTTCAGTGTTGATCTGCACATCACTAATAAAAGCCTATGGCTATCGCTATGAACCAGGCAATGCATGAGGATAGACTTGAGTAGAAACAAAAAGTGGTGCTGACCATTTCCCAGCGCATCAAGGGCATGGCCCAGGACATATAGTGTCAGTTGATTGACAGAGTGAAAAAAGGAAAATATGCTCTGCAGTTTGATAAATCCATATCAAACTCTGTCCAGCTGCTTGTTTTTGTCAGATCAAGTTTTGATGGAAAACTTAAAGAAGACATCCTGGTTGCGCACTGCTGGAAGATAACTGCACAGGTGAGGACATTTTCACAGAAATCTAAAATTGGAGGGATTGTCTTGGGCTGAGTGTATCAAAGTGTTTACAGATGGTGCCACAGCAATGCTGGAGAACAAAAAAAAAAGATTCAAAGGAAAAGTCTTACAAGTGGCGCCTTACATAAACTTTACACATTACATTACCCACAGAGAAGCTCTTGTGATCAAAAGGCTCAGCCCAGAGCTTTAAATTGTTCTTGAGACTGAGATCAAAATGGTCAACCACATAAAATAATATCCACTAAACACCAAGATGTATGAACTGTGAGACAAGGTGTGCTTTTTCCTGATGGAACACCTGATTGACCCTGACTGGGTGCGTATTTGTCTTGGTGTGACAGGAGGTTGTTTTTCCTCCTAGCCACCGTGGGCACTGTGCTGGTTGTGCCACAGTGAGCGTGGTAGTGGCACACCTGAACGTCTAAGTACAGGTGTGTTAATTACCCTCCCTCTTTTCCTGTGTGGTGAATGTCTGTCTAGGCTGGAAGTCTGCGGACGTTAAAAGGATCCTTGTGGGGATTTTTCATTCCTTGTCCAGGTAAAGTGCCTTTCTTGGTTCTGCATCAGTTGAGTGTGCGCTTCTTGTGCATTACTTACCTTATGCATACCTGATTTTCAGCACAGCTGGGGGCTGCATCTGTCTGCTGCTGTAGAATCAGGACTCCTGGTCAGCTGTTAACCTCTTCCATCCAAGTAAGTGCCTTGCCTGTCTCCCTGTTAAGAGTGTGGGTGCGCGGGGTGTAACTCAACTCAACTTTATCTATAAAGCACTCTAAAAACAACCACAGCTGAAACAAAGTGCTGTACATATATGGACAAAGCATTAAAACAAGGATAAAAAAAACAAACAAACAGGTATAATCACTTAAGTTATTGTTTCATTGTCCCTAAAAACATTTTAAGAACAATAAAAACTATGACAAAAAATGAACCACAAAACACTAAACCAGAGCTGAGTCTCATGCTGGGTGAAAAGCCAAGGAATAAAAGTGAGTTTTGAGAAGTTTTAAAAACAGATAGTGAGGTAGATTGTTTAATGTGGAGGGGGAGCTCCTTCCACAATTTGGGGGCAGCAACAGAAAAAGCTGTGTCCCCTCTGAGCTTCCTCCCTCTGAAGTCCTCCAGTTAAAAGCCAGGTGGCCTCATTTTGTACCAACTGGAGACTAGTGACGGGCAAAGCAGTTCTTTTTAGTGAATCGAATCATTAGAATCAGTTCAGTAAAGTGATTCATTCAAAATATTTGTTCACTGAATCATTCAGTACTTCTCCGCAGCTCAGCCTGCCAGTCAAAATTTAATGAGCTGAAACAACACCAAACACTCAGATTGCACTGAGAATTGTAGGTGGTGAAAAGAGCTCCAGTTCAGTGATTAGGCTGTCAGTTCAATTCAATTCAAAAAACTTTATCGGCATGATAAACATTCTGTGACGTGGTGCAGTAATACCGAAACATAAACCAAGTCACCACTGACTTATACTCAGATATAACCCAAAGAATATAAACGACTCAATAAAATGCAGAACCAGATACAACTGACAACAAAAACATGTTGTACAAGAATATTCCCACAATCCCTTGGGAATGGCCAGGGTGCTACACTATGTTTACATTGCCAAAACAGGTGTGACATAAAAAAAAATGTACATACAGTTAAACATCTAGTGAAATAAGCTAAACAGATGTGCAAAAAGAGCATGCAGTGCAAAAATATAAAATATCAATAAAATATTAATAAAATAGACTATATCTTTGTACATTAGAAACATTACAACATCAAAATGATCAACTTTAAAGTATAAAAATATTATCAAAAAGTGTAGAGAGTGTGTGATATTTATACGTTATATACATTTTCAGGACCAGTCAAGAGCTTTAGTCCGTTCTGAGTCTCTCTCTCTCTGTTAGTTCGCTATACATTCACGTACTTGATGTACGAGCTTTCAGTATGAATCACTGACACAAAACTTCAGTTCAGTTCACAATTCTTTCATGTACTTCAGTTCGTTCAATACGTTCAGTGCGTTCAGCTCCAGCTCCAGCTCAGAGCCGTGTCTCTCCATCTCAGTCCGTCAGTGATTCATTCATGAAATAAACATTATTTGAAACCATCAGAATTCATTTTAAAACAGTCAGCTGAGTAATTATGGATATAGAAGCAGTTTGCAAACTGACGGCAGCTATTAAAAGCTCATATATATTTTCGCGAAACCGAAATATTTACTACTTCAAGTTTGCGGGCTTGAGCGACACAAGACTTCTGACCGACTCTGTCCTGTTTGTTGAGTCATTACTATCATTAACATAAATGGATGGGTGGGTGGGGATGGGGCTCGGGCGACTCTAACAGTCAAGAGAGAGAGAGACAAGTGACAGGAGAGGGGAGCGCAACTGCAGTTCATAAATGAACAAATCTTTTCAAGTAAGTGATTCGTTCATTTCGTTCACCCAAATGATTAGTTCATTTGAACGACTCATCCACGAACGACGCATCACTACTGGAGACGTGCAAGGGAGCACTGGCTGACTACCGATGACGATGACTTTTAATTGCCCATTGTAGTGCGGCTGCGCTCTCCTGCTGCTTGCTCATTGATATGTACTCTTTTATTTTAGCTCGCCAAAACCATAAGCCTTTAACTGGCTCTTCTGCTGGCTGGAGTCCTCACCAGTGCTGTTGTTCTGGCTACATTTGTCCTGTTTGCTCATTCAGGTTGAAAGTCTGACTATGGAACAAGAAAGAGAAAGAAAAGGACTTGTTGAGGGGTTCGGAAGCTAAAAGGCTGCTCACGCTTCTGACTCTCCCTACCTATCATAATTGTGGCTGCACAATAAGATTCTTTGCCGCTGTGAGCTGCTGCTGCATCTGTCTTTGTATGGAAGCCCAAGGTATGACAAAAAGTTATTTTGGATTGTGCAGCTTGCTCTGTGAAATTAGTGCGCCTCAACTGACCTTTTTGAATAGCTTCTTTATTGATCTTTCAGAATAGTTTCTCTCTCTTTGGGGGGTTGGGATTAATTAATTTGTTTTGTTGGGGAAGTTTTGTTCTTCTCTTTCATTAATTTTCTTTTCTTTTGGGGTATAGGGCTTGATGTGTTTAGATTATTTCTGTATTGTATTTAGTTGTTGTTTCCTTTTTGATTGCATGCGTGTGATTATTTGATTATTCCTGTATTGTATTTATAGGTTTTGGGTTTTGTTTCTTTTCTGCATGAATGTTATTTTATTTTTGATTCTTTTTGTATTTCATTGAATCGTTATGTTTCTTTGAGTCTAAGTTAAGTTATTCTTTGTTTCTTTTGCTTGCTTTGAATTTGCTTCCTTTGATTTATTTTGTTGCTCA
This sequence comes from Thalassoma bifasciatum, assembly GCA_008086565.1. NCBI lineage: Eukaryota > Metazoa > Chordata > Actinopteri > Labriformes > Labridae > Thalassoma > Thalassoma bifasciatum. The sequence goes on along the minus strand of RPOG01002179.1, from coordinate 87,694 downwards.
TTAATACTTGGTTTGGGGTATTTGGTTGTATTTTGTGTGTGTTAAAAAGAAAAAGTTTAGACGACTGACGCATTAAAATAAAGCTAACTATTCTGTAAAAATCACCGTCTCTGCCAGTGGTACACGAACCTGTATGTGCTTTGTACTAGAGATAGTTAGTTCCCAGAGGTGAAAAACCTCTGGGTGGCGTTGCCAACCCTAATCGTAGTGCCACTTCTCACGCCACATTGGTAATTGACAGGCTAATATATCAGTAAAAGGTAAAACACAACCACCGTGGGGATGAATGATAAAATTTGTGCATTAAAAGTAAAGTTGATTGCTGCGCTGCATGAGCTAAAATGTTTCTCAATTAGAAGGTCAAGAGTTCACAGCTCCTGCCGTCAGATGCCAAAGTGTCCTTGAGCAAGACAGTGAACCTAAAATTGTCCCAACTGCTGGTCAATGATGTGTGGGTGGATATGAAAGCTAAAACTGATGGTACCATACCAAAGCAGTCTGTGCCATCAGTGTGTGAATGAGATGTGGATGGGTGAAAGAGAACAGGAATGTAAAAGCTTTGAGTGGTCAGAGGGACCAAAGTGCCGTATAAATACTGGTTGAAGGACTGGTTGTTTTCTGAGCTGGAGGAACTCATGGAGTAAAATGAATTGAGTGTGAGCTCTGTGAAAAAAAACTATCACTACCCATCTTTAAGCCCCCCTGGAACACATTACCAAGATTTCCCCCCCAAGACACAGCTCTGGAAAAACTGGATAAGATCACCATTCTGTAAAGCCATCAAGTCAGCTGTTGTCCATCACCTGACTTGGAGGCTGTGACTGTTGAACTGTCAGGTGAAGTGACCATACTCCAAAGACAGCTTTAGATGCTGGATTTCAGAGGGAATATCCACAGGTATCTAGGAGCTGCAAAGTTTGGAAACGCCTGCTCTGGATGACCTAAAATTAATATATCTTTACATATAAGTTAAACTATGAGATCTATTATCAGCAGTCAAATCAGTCTGAGGCTGTCAAAGAGACCAACATAGCTACATTTGTGTGTGATCCCAATTCCAAAGGATGTTGTGTAAAATGTAAATAAAAACAAAATTCAATGATTTGTAAATCCTCTTCAACCTATATTCAATTGAATACACTACAAAGACAAGATATATAATGGTCAAACTGAAGAACTTTATTAATTATTATTTAGGGAAAATAGAGGCGGCTCTGGCCTGTCCTGTAGAGCAGCGGTTCCCAAACTTTCTTGCAGTGCACCCCCCTCAACAACCCAACTGGGCTGGCGCACCCCCTATCCTCCCTTCAAAAAGGAGAAGGAAAAAAGATGCAGCAAAGCTTTGTTGTATTGTCATATATAGATGTTTCATCATGCACAAATAACCATAACACGCATGACAATAACAAGATTAAGTTTAATAAAATGCAACAAAGTTACACACAAGCTCCCTCTTTTAAGAGGATGAGTGACAGGCACATGCATAAAACCTACAGTGCGTAGAAGAAGACCGTGGCTGTCTTCTATGTTTCTATTAAAATCTAATAAAGTATAGTCTTTGATTGAAATAGAAGAGATTACAATGGAAATGTTTATTGTTCATGTTTCTATTGTATGGAAAAACACCACTTGAAAAACAACACTGTAATTGTGTAATATCAGTTAACCACCATTACAATTTTCATCTTGCGCACCCCATGGAGGCGGCTCATGTACCCCTGGGGGTGCGCGCACCACACTTTGGGAATCCCTGCTGTAGAGGGCATCAGTGTTCTTAGCCCAGTCCAGTTTATTGTCAATGTGCACTTCCAGATACTTGTAATCCTCTACAATGTCCACACTGACCCCCCTGATGAAGACAGGGGTCACAGGCACCTTAGTCCTCCTCAGATCTACAATCAGTTCCTTGGTCTTTGCCACATTGAGCTGCAGATGGTTCAGCTCACACCATGTGACAAAGTTATCCATAGCAGCCCTGTACTCGACCTCATCACCCTCTTTAATACATCCAACGACTGCAGAGTCTGAGAACTCCTGGAGATGACAGGTCTCTGTGCAGTAGCTGAAGTTTGTGGTGTAGAGGGTGAAGAGGAAGGAACAGAGGACAGTCCCCTGTGGAGCCCCAGTATTGCTGACCACTCTGTCTGACACACAGTGTTGTAGACAAACTGTGGTCTGCCAGTCAGATAGTCCACACTCCAGGACACAAGTGAGGAATCAACCTTCATAGAAGACAACTTCTCACCCAGTAGAGCCGGATGTATAGTGTTGAATGTGCTGGAGAAGTAAAAAAACATGACTCTCACAGTGCTCAGCGACTGGTTCAAGTGAGTGAAGACACGGTGAAGCAGGAAGACTACAGCGTCCTCAACTCCGAGGTGAAAAGCAGGGGGTCCAAGTGTGGTTTGAATTGTGGGGGCTGTATGCATCTTTAACATTAGCATACAGCAAGCCCAGGGTTCACTCCTCTCTGTAACAGGGCTATCGCAGAGTGGGTGATGTAACTCGCTGAAGTTGGCTTGGCAGAGGGGGAGATGTAAAAAGTCACCATTATTACACGGGAATACTCGCGAGGCAAGTAAAATGGTCGAAGTCCAACAGCCAAGAGTTTAATGTCCGTGCAACAGATCAGCTCCCAGTGTGGTCTCTGTCGGCTTGAACAGTCTGGTAGCCCTCGATGGAAACGTTATCATCGGGAATATCCTGGTGCAGTCACGTCTCTGTAAATCACATTAAACTACAGTCCTGGTACTCCTTCTGACTCCTGCCTAGCGCCATTAGCTCCTCCATTTTGTTAGGCAGCGACTTCACGTTCCCCATGGTAACGGAGGGTCGACAGATTATAACTCCTCTTTTCCACAAGCCTGCATTATCTTCCTCTGGCTTCTTTCCTGCGTTGCTTAGTTCCTCCCCTGCAACCACAGTGTGTCCTTCTTCAGATCTCTGCGGGGATTTCAGCTTTAGCATGATCAGCTGATCCTTTGTGCTCACAACGCGGCTGTGTTGTTGAGCATAGCAGAATGAAAGAAGCACTTTCATGGCAAAAAACAAGACCAAAACTCTCTCCACCAGCGTTACAGAGGAAAACATTTAAATAAACATTCAACAAAAATAATATAAAACAAATAAGCTAAGAGGGGAATCAAAAGGAGGAAAAATGCAAAAGACAAGCAGGAGCAACTGCAACAGGCTGCATACATGGTGGTGCATGCACACTCTCCACACTTATCTTCAAAAATTTCCCCCATTATTCTATCTTCTTCGTGTCTCACCAGAGCTACGTATTGTGTTGTAACAGCAACACTGCCCACACGGTTTCTGGTGGAGCTGCTCATGTCTGTAAGCTTTATGGAAACATGCAGGAATACAGATGAAATAAACACAGAGGGCTTTGTCTGCATCCAGATCAGTATTTAATGTTGAGCATAAATGGGCCTTAAAGAGTGTCCTCTTCCTATTCAGCTGGCTACATACCCATGGACAGAACTGATCTGTCAGGATGGGAGTGTACAGCACAGCTCTGCACGGAAGTGAGTGGAGGTGCTTTAGGCTGATCCTCACAGTCAGACCCAAAACAAGAACAAACTGTAAACCTAATGGCAGTTTTTGCTGTTTAATTTCAGTATAATCCATCGGCAGTATCTGTCTACTGATACACATCACCTCTTATTCACAACTTCCCATCAACCTTGTACAACTTCATGATTGCTCCTCAAGCTATTTGTTAAACTGAAATAAAATGTAATGTATAGAAACAAATTGTTGCTCGAAGAGGTATATAGTATCAACAAACAGCAGTTGCTGCATACTGCAACCCTTGATCAGCAGAAAAAAGCAATTCAAAAAGTGAGAAATAAGGACCCTCTCTTCTTTTATTACTTCAGCTTCACTCAAGTGTATGCAACCAAGAGAGTCATCTCTGATATGTAGATTCCAATTTGCAGTCAGCCAACAGGCTATTTCCTTCCATATGCTGTCAAAGTAGCAATGTAATTTTTCTTTAACGTGGTTCTATATTACAGACAGAGAAGGATCATTCTTTTTGGTTCGATGAGATATAGTTAGATTTATCAGTTGGCAAAATCAAATTGAAAACAGCCTCCTCCATGTAGCTACAGCTAGTTTGTCTGAAAGGTTTCCAGTTGAAGGTCAGAGAGGATATAAATGACAAGTCTTTTATGTTTGACAATGAGATGTTGATGGGTCAATGACGTGACGTCCCTTTTTTGTGTCCGAGTGCAATATTTCCTTCCATCATGAATTGAGTATTTCATCACATGCATTTCTTTATTCTATGAAACCTGTCTTATTTGAACACATCTTTAAACTATTAAAATATAACATGTTTTTTTGTGTTTTGGTTCCTCAAACCCCCAAAATGTCAGGTGGTGCAACCGTCCTGACAAGTATCCACAGTAATTAAACTCTAAAAATTGAATGTCAGTTATTGTAAATGGAAATTAAAAATACAGTGGCATTATTTTATGCTTGAACCTTTTTAAATAAAACATTCTTTGCAAATAAAAATAATTTTAAAGCTGTTGAGAAATTTAAAAAACTTTTGTCCCATAATTTTCACCTTGTCAAATGTCAGGGTGGTGCAACCGTAACATTAGACTTTTATTTTAAAGTGAAAAGAATAAAACAGGAAACAGGAAACTGCATCAGCCAGAGGAGCCCAAATGACATTTGTGACCAAGTGGAAAAGTTTGTAGATTTCTCTGAAATACTGATAAAAAAGGTTTTTTCACTTCATTGGTGACTGGAACAATTTCTATGTCAGGTGGTACAACCAATGTAATAATGTGAAATGTTATTTTAACATCAAATTATTCATCTTATTCACAAATAAAACTAATGAAACAAACAAAATGAAAATGTATGAGTCACTACAGACACTTGAGAGATACTTGCCAATAATTTCACACAGAAAAAATAACAGGAACATATAAATATATTTTCATATATTTGGTTGCGCCACCTGACATTTTTGGGTGCTAAAATTAAAAATAATAAAAAGTAATGAACCTAAAAACTTTGAAATGTTTGTCAACTACTGAAATCTGTTAGAAAACATAATTCTTCTCTCAGAAATATGTTTTTTATCCATTTTCAAAGAACTTTTAAAAACTACATTTTTAGACCCTCTTTTTGTCATTGACCCAAATAATAAATTTACAATCTAGGGACGGAAGTTCAACACAGAGGTGAAAATTAGGCACTGACACACTGGTTGATATGAGCCAGATAAAAGGTTGAAAAACCATCACAGCTCCCTCAGAGAAAGGTAGCACAGTGTTTATGTACACCTAAAAATGTTTTTTGGGGGTTTTTAGGCTTCTGCATGGTTTGACTCTTCAAGTCTGCCTCTTCAAGATTTTCCTATTTTCAGAGGACTGCTGGCTCCTTGTTCCTTCCAAAATGCTGCCTTTAACAATAACTGTTGATGGAAACGAGATCTTTTTGGCACAGTATGCATGATATGATCCTGTAATACCAAATTGGCCACTATGCAAATACCCCCTCAGGATCCAGAGATGTTCCAACAGGCTGGCTTTTGATTTTGACAGACTGTTGAAAAGTGTTTGAGGTATCAAAGTTGCTAAGTTCGATATCTCATTCAAGTCTGTTTATACTGCGTCTCCTGGAGTAGATGAAGCCCAGATGGTTTTCTCATGGCTTGTGGAGGGTATTTTTGCTGCCATGAAGGAAACCAGTTCCTGACAAAGAAGTGTCAGCCAGAATCATCTTCATATGTCTTTCCTGCAGAAGAACACTGATGTCTGACAACCAAGAATTACTGCTGCCACACAAATTTGTAATGAAGAGCTCAAAAGAAAGTCTTAGAGCTTCTTCCTGCAAGAGAAATGAAACTATTCTGGCCACCCCTAGTCTGAGAGGACAGCTCGAGCATAGGACCAATAAACAAGTTATAAAGATGGCACCAGCTGTGCTTTCGACCTTTTTCAGCTGCAAACAGAAGGCTGGATTCATATTTGTCCTAAAAGAAAAAGTTACCAAAAGAAAATAGGTCAAAGAATGTGACTGTTCAATCTTTCATTCTTAACTGTCTATAAGTCACAGTCAAAGCCCTGTCATGGTCAGTGAGAGAAACCTCCTGGATGGATTAGGAAACATGATGCTGCCTCAAGGTAAAGAAGCTCACCTCTGATAACAGCTGATAACTCATGAGATTACTGTGAAATGAAAGCAGAGATGTTGGGGAGGTGTGCGCTCTTTGCTGAGGATGGTTTCAATCCATCAACCACGGAGTTACAGATGAGACTGTGAGCGTAATCCCAGAGTGAGGAGGCCAGCACATTTGTGCCACAGAAGCAAAAACAATATCTTTTTGCAGTAAAAGGTGTTCTGGGTCAAAGCTGCAGTACAAAATCTCTAAATGCAATTGTTTTTTCTGCACTGTAAACCCTAATGAGTTCACAGAACTCAAAAGTTATTGTGTAACAGATTACACAAAAAAGATTTGAGTGATGTTATTAAATCTTTTGAGTTTACGAAAATTAAAAATTCTATTTGGAGTTGCCTTAAATTATCTCATTGATATCTTATAAATATTAGTATTGCTCAACTTATAATTATGGAGTAATTTACTCAATATTTCCACTTTCCTTCAACTCATATCATTTGGGAAATACACACAAAAAGTTTAATACTATTCAACTCGTTTTATATGGGAAATTCACTTAAAACTTTTAATACTATTCAACTCAAATTATATGGGAAATTCACCTAAAAATTTCAATATTTTTAAATCATCTGGGGATGTGTTCTCATAATGGTTCTTATCTCAAATACTGATGTGTGCCTCCTCCATAATTATGATCAGATAATGTTAGAAAACATGAAAGTGACACCAGTGACGATTTCACAATTATTTTATTCAACGAAGACTTCTAAAAGGCATGACTCAAAGAAGCTCAGTCAAAACAAAGTGCTTGTAATAAATTCAAATAAAAGGAATCACTCAATGAAAAAAACAAAACACTGTATAAAGGAGGCATTACGCAGCAGAACATGGCACATGCCTAGTGCATAAATCCCATCTTCACATCTTAAACTGAGGTAGACGAGAGAAAAACCAAGAAAAGTGCAAAAGAATTCACCAAAGTCGGAATCACCACCATGTTTTCTACTTTTGTGTGCATTAAATGCTGAGTAGCTATTTGTTCTGTAATTACAGTTCTTGAATGGGCATGGTACCATCTCACGACTTCTTAAAAGACTTCTCAAAGGTCTGAACAGAATTTGCTCAGAAAAGGGCTGCATTAAGTCACACAAAGGACACGTAAAAAAAAACCCATGCTCCCTCAGTTGCATCTACCCTACGTGACTCATTATGAGATCTTGATGGGTGAGCTTTCATTGCTTGGAATGATGGAAAAGTACAAATGCAACCGTCATAGAGACATGGTAGGGGGGACACTCTTGAGTATTAGCTGTACAGCACAGAATAATGTCAAAATAATTGTCCACGAGTATCTGAAGTTGCAGAACACAACTTGCACTTCCAGTCCATGGGTCCACCCTGCAATTTAAATATTTTCAATTAAAGTCTCACCCACTTTTGGCTTTTCAAAAATGAATTTATAAAAGTGTAACTGTGTTTACAATTATGATTGAGGGGGGAAATGTTTATGCCAACCAGTTGAAATCAATAATTGTATTAAGTCTGATGAGCTGCAAAAATATCTACATGTTGTGAATAATTCAGGGCAAGAACCTGTTTTGTTTCATTTTAAAACATTATTTGTACACAATTTCCAAAACTAACTTATTGGCATCTGTCTGGTGGAGAAATGCTGTAGTACTCTTTGTGGTCCAATAACATGCACTAAGATAAGTTATTAATATTACAAAAAAATAGCATTTTAACCGATACATTGATAAATGGAATTAACATGGTGAATATACCAATAAAAAGTATCCAGATCCAGTATCCAGAAATCATTTATTGTGAACTCTTCATAGTAAGAGTGAAAATGTTAAAAGATGATCTAGTTATTTATTAACAAGCAAAGTATCAAACTCAAAGAGCTGCAATGAAATACTGAGTCAGGGTTGAGATGATTTTGTCTGTGAACCCCACAGCTGTGGTAGAAACATAAAGAGAAATAGCAAAAGAATGACCAAATATGAAAAAGTACTCTTAATATCACCGTTTCATACTACAACCTACCTGAACTTTTAAGAGGACATTTTAACAGTCTGACAACCACACACACTTGAGCCTACGAAGAAAAAACAAACAGGTTTGGTTAGCATCATGATGACACCCTCACATTACTTTATAAAGCATTGTTCCTTTCAAGGTAGCACACGCGCACACAAGAAGTCGACAATGTTTCAGAGGCTAAACTCATAGTGAGCACATGCACTACCGGTGAGCAGCAAAACCAAATAAAAGAGAACAGCTGACAGGAACCAAAAAAAGCAGAGGTTACATTTTGCTTTCCGGCTTCTGCAGGAGAGTCCAGTGATTTTCACAATTTAGGCATGGACCCTGATCCACCATAATTGCCCCGGGCAAACATGCATTGTGAGAAATCGAAACCTAGGTGGCAGTAACACTGGCTATTCGTGCCTTGTCTATCATCTTTAAGCACTGACACAGAAACTTTTGTCCGACATAATTTTTTTTGGAACAGGTTCGATTTCCTGCATTTTTTTCATATCTGTCCAAGTCATTGGCAGTGTGACTGTTCAGAGATACTTTAGGCTGACTGCAGCAGTTTATTCTCACTTTTACTCACACATTTTCTGTAATTTCAAGCTTTGCTGAGATCAGGTGATGAGTAAAGACTCGTGTTTGTGTTTATGTGTGTGAGGGGCGTGTCTGTGTGTGTATGTGTACGTAATTTTTGGATGCAGTTTTTCGGATCCATTATCCGAAAAACACATCACTCACAGCCGCCTTGCACACTGAATCAGATGCATTGATTTTCCAATTTATTGCGAAATTTCACAGTGTGAGACAAATGTAAATTATGAAGCTGTGACCATGATCCTTTGGTTCTTTTTCAATGTGAGAAAAGAAAAAAAAATCACTGGGAGAATCCACCTCTGTAAACAAGACAGGAGCAGAGAAAGTTTCAGCTGCAGGTGAAGGAGCTGAGGGATTATCCTTAAGTTTCAGATGTGATTCAGGGTGTCAGGGGACGAGTTTATTCAGTTGGAACCACACTTAAATAAAATACACACGTTTTTGCAAAGCTATTGCTCCTGGGCGTTTGCTGTCAGAGGTAGATGCACACACACACATGAACACAAACATAAGTCTTCATTCATCATCTTGTCTCAGTAAAGCCCGAAATTACGTAAAATATGAAAAGAAACCACTGCAGTTGGTCTGAACAGTCAAACAACCCTGGAAACTACCTGGAATGATGCCAAAAAGCGCAGCAAATATAATGACGGAAGAAAGTTTCGGCGTCAGTGTGCAAAGATGATTCACATAACATGGGGTCGATTCGGTTTTTTTTTTTTTGGACGTGTGACAATTTCGGACAACGAAAACACACTCAGTGGTCAAGGAACTTCACTCACTTTTTGGCTTCTGGTGCTTTTTTTTGGGACCCAAACAGCGCTCCAGCGCCACACCAGCGTTTACATTTGTCACCGACAGGAGCAGTCGCGTGGAACTTACCTCATGCATTATACATCCGTCACGGCCTCATGGGGCCTTTGGGGGGGCCTTTAGGCCCTGTCCTGTGCTGTCTGCAGGGATACTGGTTGTGTGTTTTGTGTTTCAGGTGGCAATCAGTAATCGGGTGCACCTGGCCAGTGCACCAAGAGTATTTAGGACCGCCTCCTGCAATGCCATCTTTCTCTCTGTCCTGGCTTCCACCGTAGCTGTTGCTATTGTTTAGTTTCATCTTATCTCCACACCGACAACATGCAACATACATGATCCATCGCATCCACACACCTACACTCACTACTGACACTGACATTCACACTCCATTCCATTTCCACTACTTTGGTTAAATAAATGCGTTTCCAAACGTTGACATTGTCTGCGCATCTCCATCTTTGTTGCAGCTCTAGAGCCGACCGTAACAAAAGTGGGGGCTCGTCTATTGGTAAGTTTTGAGGTTTTCTGATAATAATAAAAGTCAGATTGATTGAGCGCGTTGAACGCAGCACAGCTGGTGCCTGTCCGGGTAATGGCTGCACTTGGGGATTCCCTTCAGATAATTAGCTGTTGTGCGTGTGTGTAGTCAAGTGTGGGGGTTCCCTGTGACGTAGATCACCTTATATGGTGAGTTTGTTGCGCGCTCGGAGATGCGAGTAGTTTGGTGCGCATGTGTATTGTGTTTCTGTGGTGTGTAGCCCAGGTAGCTGTTTGCTAACCCGTTCTCCGTAACAGCCGTGGTTTCAGGTTGGAGCCGAGGAAGGTGAGTGTTGATTTGTTTCTGAGCGCACTAACTGTCGGCGTTTCCCTGGATAGGTTCAGCGGCGTTACCCCTTTGGGTTTCGTCGGTGGGGGGTGTTAATGTTGGGGTACGGCGGCTAAGAGCTTCACCTTCCCTTTTTCCCTACTTCGCTCGGGAGCACTTGTACGTGCGATGCCCGCTCCTGTGGGTCTCGTTGAATCGTCCAGGGAAACCCTGTTTTAGAGCCTTACAACGTGGTGAAATGATCTAACGTCACAATCCTCAAATTACATTTACTTAGATATTTAAACAAGTCCAACAAATATTCACTATGCACGTTGTTAAAGTGTATTCTAATTTAATACTGAATGAAATTAAAGTAAAACCTACTTACCAAATCAGGGCTGATGATGGCGCTTAGGAAGATGAACGCAATAACTTCTCCACATCGGTAGAAACTTTGAATGGCTGCCTCAGGTTACCTGACAGAGAAATGAGACCTGAGACCCACCCATCAAAACGTCATCACGTCGACAACGTCATGATGCTTCTGTCTGGATCCTAAAATTTTTGAGTGTTCTTTACAAAATATTGAGCCGAATTCACTGACAGGGGCAGAAATCTCCACAGAGCTCAAAACTAATAAGTTTGGTCAACTGGATAATGACATTTGAGTGTTATGAGCTTAAAAGTTATAAGCTAGTATAGCTGTTGGGAATTACAGTGTGAGATAAACCCTCCCATAGAAGAATTTCATCATATTGAAGAAACAAACAGCAAATTCCTCATTGATATTGACAAAAAACATGATCTGCGCAGGCCTTTACAATAATTTTATAGGGAAACAAATAAGACGATACTTTAGAGCAGCCACATCTCGTGGACATTTTTAGGTGCCCTCTCTCTTCAAGGATACGTGATGTGCACTCTTCCATGTGCATTCAAATGTAAGAGTTCATAATAACAGGTATTCACCTAAAATCAAGTACGCCCTTTAGTGGGATTTTTTTTCCAAACTACTGTCTCCAAGGTCAAGAACATACTTTCAATCTCAGTTCTGATTAATCTGTGTATTATTACACATCTTAGAATGGAAGAATCAGCATGAATGCACCCAACCTCTCTGATGTCCCCCTTATTACATGATTAATGGTTTGTTTTTTCATAGTGATAACAGGAAAATGTGGATGAGGCAAGACTGCAGTAAAGTGTTGGCAGCTACAATCAATCACAGGCACACTACAAAACATAACAGTTATCTAAAACAGCAGTAAACATAATGTAGCACCATCTGCTCAGGATCAAAGCAGAGGGCTTCTTCACAGTTCCTTATTTGCACTGACATTGTCTGACATGCTCCGCTGCTTCAAATGTTAAAAACAAATCTTGGATGGGATATTTATAGAACACAAGAACTTTCAAACTCAGCCAGTCACCAGTGTTTCATCCAAGAGTGAAGGGTACATTCATTGACACTATAGGTTTTCAGTGTGTAAACACTCTTAGGACGTGAAGTCTTTTCAAGCACACAGCCACTCCTTTTCTAGATTAAATGAGGGTAAGTAACATTTTAGATTGCACATATGTCAGTATCCTCTGATAGAGAGCGGCATTACAAGCTACCTGCGTGTGAAACAGGAGGACATTCAGGGCAGTCAGCCTCTTGAAGTGTACAACAAGAACAATAGACAGCTTCAGAACTTTTACACAACAGTTTGGGACAGAAGCGTCTTCAGGCTCTTCATCAGGCAGCCCTTTTTCTTCTTCTTGACTCAGTATTGTGCACTATATACTGAGGCACCTAAGCTTTTCCAGTTGTTTTACAGTGCATCAGCACCATGTTTTATCAGTATTCAAGTATTTAGGAAACACAATCTCTTTAAAATCCCTTTATAAGATGCCCTTTGATCCTTGCTTTAGTACAGGAAACCCCCTTTGATCAAAGGTTTCATTCCAAGATACATTGTTTTTTAAATGGCTGACAAGTCAGGACTGCAGCACTGTCAGTCAGACAATGGACTCTTCCATAGAGAGCTATGTTGTTGAAATAGGAGTGGATTGTGGCATTTGCTGAAATACATTTATATGTATATATTTTCATCCTTTTGTTAAATTTGTGGTTTCATTCTTGCTCTTTAACTACTTCTTTTATGTCTACTTTGGAGTTCATTTTATTTTATAAAGAGCTCTGTAACCATTTTTAAAAATGTGCTAAAAGGATCACATGAATTATTATTGTCTTTGTTATCTTCATCATCATCATCACCATCATCATTATTATCATTATTATTATCATTATCATTATTATTATTATTATTATTATTATTATTATTAGTTTGTTAATAATAATAATAATAATAATAATAATAATAATAATAATAATAAAATAATAATAATAAAAAATATAATAATAAAAGTAGTAGTTGCAGTAGTAGTAGTGGTTGCAGTAGTACAAGTTGTAGTTGTTGTAGTATAATACATGTTTGACAGTCAGAATGCTACTTATAAGAGTAGATTTTAAATTCTGCTTTTCAATTAAGCAGCAGTCTCTGGTCCAAACATTTCAGGAAGTGCAGGAGTGCTTAAATCTGAAGTTTGTGTAGTGTGCGTTCAAGGCTGGCTCTGGAAGCACCGAAAATCATATTCACGCCAAGCCAAAAAAGCAACTTTCACAGCAGAAATGAATCTCTGGGACATATAATGTTCCATCTGAATTGTTAATCTTGCCACATGTACGGGGTTGATTTTTTTTTCCCACTCAGCAATTTAGAAGATTTAAAGATCCCAAGTTGGCCCAGTCAGAGGCAGAGCTCAGCTGATTGACTGGCAGGGGCCCTGTAGTTGTTAGTGGGGGGGCTCAAAGCCTGCCCCATTCTTAATATGGCCCCCATCCACCATTAGCTTCAAAACTCTGTTTGAGGGACAGACATCCTTAGACTCCTTTGAGGAGACAACAGAGTTCAAGTTGTTCCCCTCAAAGACTGAAATGTATAATTTCCTACGACGAGTTAATCATGTTGACCAAACCCAGATCTAATGATAAGTGTGTGTACATCTGGGATAATATGTATGAGTGTGTATTATTGTGTGTATATGCATGGGTGTTTGTGCTTGTGCTTGTGGCAGGGTAAATGTAGGGAGCTACGAAGGAGAATGGGCTGAGATAAATCAGAATGCCATACAGTAATGGTGCATGGGCTTCAGCAGGTATGTTTAAATCAAGGGGACTGTGCGTTTCTTTTATCCTTTGCTCTGGGCTCTTTTTATTTTAAGCCATAATGACAGGTAAGGAGATAAGGAGCCGAGGTGATGACTCACAGTAAATAAAGGAAAATTTGAGTGTGTTTGGTGAATCCTCAGGTGTCTCATTCATTACTCTCAGATATGAAGACAGCAAAATCGTGATGGGTTAGTATGGATATGTGCAGCGCACAAAGGTTCTGTTGTCTGTAGGTTGAAATACCATGGTTGATGTTTGTTAGTGCAAAGAGGGGGCTATTAAAGATAACCTTAGCTTTTAAGTTCTTAGAGAAAGGTCTATTTTGAAGTGGGGTTGTATGAGGTAGTGTTTCTCAAATCATAGCCCGCTAGTGCCCCCTTTGTGGTCCACATATACTGGGAGTAAACGGTGTTCTTTTTATGGAATATGAAAAAAAGATGTGAGTAATGAAAAAACATGGACAATGTATTGAATCATCCATGTGTTGTATCAGGCTATTATTGCGACATCACATACAAACATTGGCAAAGCACGATAAAAGTGAAGCGAGTATTAAAGTAAGTAAAGATAGATGTGCAATAAACCAGAGACAAAGAGAGTAGTTGAGCTAAAACTTTCCTCAGTGTGAGTGCACTTTAACCCTTTAATGACAGATGTGTGTCAGCGCAGACACAATCGCATTTGAATGTCATTTACTCCAAAACAGTTCGCACAACCGAAAAAATTTTGATGGATTTTGAAAGCTGAGATGTTGTTCTTTCAGCCAATATGTGATTATTATGGTAAATTCACTCAGGCATTTAAGAAAACGTGAATAAAGACAGACCAAGGAGTGGGTGGATGAGAGCCAAGTATGGAGAAAACAGGGTGGAGTTTGTCCAAAAATGCCTAAAAGGAGACCATCTCTGGTTATAAAACCTTATCTGAAGCTTCTGCATGACCCTGAGAAAAAGGAGCAACTTCATGAGAAAAGAGGTAACGTTAGATGGGATGAATGTCATGATGGATGAAGCTCTCTGTCTAGTTTTGAGTTCATAAGCGTAATTTGATGCTTTTATTGTGTGGTGACTCTTTTGGAAGGATGTATCGAGTCTGATATATACAGTATGAATGTTTTTTAGTGTTGGGGATACGTAGTAACTTTTGTAGAGCGGAGTAACGTCTTGTGTTTGTACTGTATGCGAGTATGTGTGTTTTACGCGCCATGCTCAAAAAAGCGCAGAACATTTTTCTGTGGTCTCAGAAGTGTGTTTCCAATCTTCTTTGTGCTGACAAGCCTGATTTGAGGCTTGCACAGCACAGCATTGCACAGCATTGTTGCTAAAATGTATAAATACTGTACCATGCCTTGTTTTTAACCATACAATATGCATTAGTAGCTGAATATCTTTCTCCTCTTCTTCTTCTCTCCAGAATCAGTTTTTTTGTTATGAAGTGGAGAAAACATCCTTCAGTGGCTTTTGTGCAAAGACAGGAACAAGCAGTAAGATGCTGGATGATCTGGTGATGCTGTCAATATCTCTTTGAGTACAGAACGAGAGAAAAAAATCTCATAAAGGTTAGTGTACATATGCTTGTTAATGTTCAAATTTTCAGCTTATCCTGTTAAATTTATTTGATCTGCTTGTTTGAAGTGTTTTTTCTTCACTAAACCGCTAACGTTCAGTTCTCTATTTGTGTTTTTCTTCAGTTTAAAGTGTTTGTCTGTCACATAACATGCAGTTAATAGGAAATAACACCAGATATTGAAAGTTCAAAGTATTCCAGAAAAAAAATGAGCCAAAGCCCCGACTCACAGGACATTGTTTGACCGTTTTATGGTCAAGATAAATAGAATAGTCTCTGCAGGCATTCCGGGGCTCAGATGTTCGGGTGAAACAACACTATGTTATGCCATGATGACACATTCTACTGACAAGCAAGTGGATGCATCTACAATACCAGAGTTTACAGTGAAGAAAAAGACTCTGAGAGTGGTGAGACCTCTGTGCTAACTGAAGTGTGACCTGATGCTGTTCATGAACTGCTGTTGGATTAGCTACAGCATTTCAGTACCTTATGAAGGGAAGGCTCACAGGGGATTCTATATCCCTGAAATCTGCATCATTTAAATTCAACAGTCTTCTCCATGATCAGTACATTTGCATGCAGGCAGCGGTCTGACCAGGGTTATAGCTTGATCACAAACTCACAGCATAGGATCTAGTCTTGTCTGCTTAAACACGAAGGAAAAAGAATTGAACACTGGGTGGAGGATGTCCTACGTCTCTTTAATATGCGGCACTGTATCCTTTTTTGGAAAGTAAAGCTGCGTGTGTATTAAATAAGTTTGTGTTCACCTGAAGAGGAAGCAACATATTAATAATGATGGACGAGATGGATGCAGCTATAGTCCTTTATGTTTTTATGTACAGTTGTGCCCAAAAGTTTACACCCTCCAGCAGAATTTCTGACTTTTTTATTGGCCTTTTCTCAGAAAACATGAATGATAACTCAAAAACCTTTCTGTCACCCATAGTTAGTGGTTGGGTGAAGATATTTATTGGAATAGATATACATACATATATATATTACACATTGAGTTACAAAAAGTCTTTATACATTTTTTCATTTGTTAAAATCTGTTGTACACATGAGCTAAAGATGAGATTGATATGACAAAAAAATCCTGGGGCAAGTTTTTCATACACTCACTGTGATGGCCAAAATCAGGATTTCCCACTCTTTTTTCTTTTCTTGAAATTATTTTCCAGGACATTTTCAGCTGCTACAGTACAATTCAAGTTATCACAACATACACTAATAACCATAACCACCATAAAAAATTGTCATTTAGCTCTATCTAGTGGTTGAACTAACACACAACTCCCAAAGTTTCAGAGTTACATAAGATGAGAATTGGGGGAATTTAAAAAAAAAAAAGAATTGTTTAACTCTGATTTTTTCAATAAAAGTTTAAAGCTGTGTCTGGAGATAAGTCTTGACCATTCATATGAAATTAGAAGCAGATTTGGCTTAATATGAGGGACTTATTAAGAGTCCTGTGTTCATGGAGCCACTTAGACTTTGACACTACACCAGTGACACATCATTCAAAAAAGGAACTTGACCTTGTAAATGGTGCTTCTTTAAGATATTTTTGAATTTCTATGCAAATGTTATAAAAAAATAGATTAAAGGGGGAGGAGCTATTTGTCACAGAGTGAAAGATTTGATTTCCTGTCGCCGATAGGGGGCACCTTACTTTGCATGAAAAAATGCCATATGGCTGCACTCAGGCTAGAAAACTGAACATTTGTGTGTGTGTTTTGGTCAAGATCTGACAATGTTGAAGAAAGTTATTAAGGCTTTTGCATTTCTGAAAAATGGTCAACTTTTGGTGACCCTAGTGGCCCTGGCTATTGAGATTATAACAGTCCTTTGATAACTTTTCATCTTCGTTGGACAAGTTCAAAAATGTACATACCCTGCTAGCGCAAAAATTCCAACTTTCAAGTAAAATTTCAAACTTTCTTTTTAGATATCCCCATAATTTTCTATATTGTTGTGAAGGTCTTGGCATGCTTAATGTGCACAAAACCTTTCATACAAATCTGAGAATGTGAAAAAAAATCATCATTTTTGGCAGCTTCTGGTGGCCAAGCCATTAAAAATTATAAAAATTCTATGATAAATTTTAATTGTCACTGTCTAGTATACACGTCAGAGTTGAAGATGATTAGAAAAAAGCTGTAGGACTAGTTCGTTCAAATGCGTCGCCTACAAATCATCAAAATCCGACATTTAGCCCAAATTTCCAAACTACTTGTTCAGAATCCAGCATAATCCTAAGAGAGTATTTTGTAGGTCTAGGCATGATAGTTATGCACAAACAATTTCAGATCCGTCGCTAACAGCAGCTGTAGGGGCTGCTTTTTCCAGCCATTTGGGGGCGTTAGAAAGCAATTTATTCTGAAAAGGACACCAGAATCACAAATTTTTTGCATTCCTTTGGGGAGGGTAGCCACATTTTGGTGAATTTTTAAGCATGTTCAGGGCATGTTATTTGGGTTTAAAGTACCAGAAGGACAGAAAAATAATCCTAAGTGTTTCAAGAGGGCCTTCGCCAACACTGTTGTCGCTTGGGCCTAAAAAGTTTTTTTTTTTTTAAATCATAAGGATGACAGAAACTTCAAAAATGACCCTGTTCGAAAGTTTACACACTGGTGATTTTGTCCTGATAACATGAACACAAGTTAACACAAATGGTTTTAAATGTTTACTAAAGATAACCACCCTCACCTGTGATCTATTTGCTTGTAATAAGTGTGTGTGTATAAATGGTCAGTGAGTTCATGAGCTCCTGACAGGTGCACGCATTGTTATTCAGTGCTGCACTGAAGTTTCTGGGCTCTGAGTCGTGAGGAAAGCAAAATAATTATTTAAAGATCTGCAGAAAAAGTTAACTGAACCATACAAAACAAGAAGGGGCCATAAAAAATATCCAAGGAATTGAGGATGCCAATAAGCTGTGTTTAAATTCTAATTAAGAAGTGGAAAATGAGGGATTCTGCTGAAACCAAACCACTGTGAGGTAGACCAACAAAAATTTCAGTCACAACTGCAAGGGACATTGTTAAGGATGCAAAGAAAAACCGACAAATAACTTCAGCTGAAATACAAAACTCTCTGAAAAAAAAAATCAGGATGCGCATAGAATGCATTTGAGAAATAAAGGGCTGCAGTCGAGTCGACAGAAAAAAAACATTTCTGCACAAAGTCTCTCGCTTACAATGTGCCAAACAGCATGGAAACAAGGCTCAAAACTTTTGAAACAAAGTCATTTGGAGTGATGAGACCAAAATTGAACTTCTTGACCACAACCATAAACGTTACATTTGTCAAAGAATCAACAAAACCTTTGATAAAAGTTACACCATTCCTACTGTGAAACACGGAGGTGGATCACTGATGTTTTGGGGATGTGTGAGCTACAAAGGCTCAGGAAACTTGGTCCAAACTGATGAATGAAGGATGAATGCAGCATGTTATCAGAAAATACTGGAGGAAAATTTACACTCATCAGCCCAGAAGCTGCACATGAGACGTACTTGGACGTTCACACATGACAATTGATCCAAAACACAAGGCCAAGTGGACCTGCCATTGGCTACAGCAGAATAAAATGAAGGTTCTGGAGTGGTCCTCTCAGTCTCCTGACTCTGATATCATTGATCCAGTGCGGGGAGACCTCAAACCTGCAGTCCATGCAAGACAGCTAAAGAGCTTACAGGACCACGAGCCTTTTGCCAAGAAGAATGGTCAGTTTTACCATCTGAGAAAAATAAAGACCCTCATCCACAACGAGCACAAAGAATTTCAAACTGTCATTGCTGTTAAAGAGGAAGTACAGGGTATTAAAAACTGGAGTGTGTAAACTTTTGAACAGGGTCAGTTTAGTGCTTTCTGTTGTCATTATGATTTAAAAAGAGTAAACTTTTTTTTTTTTTTTTTTTTCAATAAATGTCTTCCCCAAACCACTAACCATGGGTGTTAAAAAGGTTTTTGTGTTATCATTCATATTTTCTGAGAAAAGCCCAAAAAATCAGAAATTCTGCTGGGGGGTGTAAACTTATGTGCCATGGTGTTAGTTTGTTATGTTGTAGTGCAGTGACCATATTTATCATGATGCTCAGCCTGACCTCGGTCTGTCTAAGCTGTTTACATTCACAGGAGTGCAAATTTGTCATAGGTTTAAAAAAAAAAAAAAAAAAAAAAAAAAAAAGCTGACAACCCCCATAACACATAATAATGAATACACAAATAAATAATAAAGATGAGCTGAGAAAGGTTGCTCAGATTACTTTTCGCCTTGCAGCAAAACACACAGGTCCTCCAGCACGACAGCTGCATATGATGGCTATGTGGTTATAGTTGTGTTTGCGGGTTTTATATAAAAGACAAATACAAAATTACAATCTGATGAAGGAATAATAACATTCACATATGTTTCCTTTCCCCATCATCCATCACATCTTTAATTTGTTTTAAATATGTTCTGTTGGCAAGAACCTCCTAAAGGACCCAAACGCATGACTTAATAAGCTCAAAAAGCTATTTATTAAAACTAAAAGTAAGAACAAAAAACCTGCAGGAAAACAGGAAACAGAGACCTCAGCTGGTGCTGGAAAAACAGACTCAAAGGGAGAACCTTTTTATTTATTTATTTATTTTTTTCCCCCTTGTCCTGTCCAGCATCACGACAACAGAATTGTGGTCTGGCTGCCGTATTTTGCAGAACACATTTTACTTTGCCAAGAGGAGCCGTTTGTGTAAAAGGCTCCCCTTGAGATTTAAATGTTATTTTTATTAGTGTTTTGTGATTTATTTTTTCTGTATATTGCCAAGGTTAAAGGTTTCTGCCTGAACAGACTAGGGTGAAAACAGATGAGGGATAGTGACAGAGGGAAAGAGCAGACAGAGAGGGAGAGATAAACAATAAAACCACAGAAGAGAACAACCACAACAACTGGACGAGTGAACACAGACCGGAGATCCAAAACCAGCAGCTGATACTGCAAAAAAAACGAAAGAAAAGGAAACATGATATCACAATGTCTTTGACACCACAATCTCTAGGAGCACCTGTGGAGAGATGAACTGGAGAGATCATGAGAATCAATGAGCACAGTAATAACAATTATAAATCTATATGCACAGGAACACATGTATACACACATAAACTTACCTACACAAGCAGCTGCATGGGTGTGAATGCAGATTATAAGAGTTGAGTTATGTTTGGTCTTGAGTGATCATGCCAGGGAGTGAACATGCAGGTGTAGCCCTGCTGCCTCCAAGGACCGGATACACACCTAGAGGGCCCCCAGCGCCGGGCAACCGACAGCTATGACAGAGTGCAGAGCCCAGCCAGACCATCCCGGAGACAGCTACGCACCAGCTAAGGAGGAGGCAGTGAGAGGAGACAGGGGCAGGCGGGAGGCAGTCCCCCAACCCTGCGGGGTAGGGGTCCCTGGCGGCCAGGGGCAGGGGCCCCACCAGCCCCGCTAGACGCTGGGCCCCTGATTGCGTGTCGGGAGCAGGATTCGGGGCCCCTTGAGCCCAGTGGCCCGCCCCCAGCCCAAAGGGGGGGGCAGGCCCAGCCCACAAGAGGACAGGACCAGCCTGGGCAGCCACCCACCCTGGGCCGGAGCCCGCCTCCAGCGTTCGCAGCCAGGCCCCAGAGACCATGGAGCCCCCCCTCCCCAGAACCCAACGCCCCCCGATCCTAACCCACTGGGACCCCCGTCCCCTCCATACCTTAGCCCACCAACCCTGGAACCCTAGTCCTCACCCCCCTAGTGTGGGCCAGGGGACAATTCAGCCGAAGACACTCACAGACAAGGACAACCACATCATTCAGTCCACCCGGGGCGCTGCCAGACCCCAGCCAAATCACCTGCCCCGAACTCCGGCCAGCTGGGCCTGCCTACCCCCCCGCCCCAGGGAGCAGCCAGGAAACAGGGGTGTGAGGAGGGCCCCCCTACCCTACCTCCCCTGCTCCGTAGTGTGTAGATGGTTGTGTCCTAAAAGCAGTTAAAATGGTTAAAATTGAGGAGCAGACCGCCACGCAGCTCAGGGGGCGGAGCCTCCCAGATTATTGGCTGAGAGGCCCCACCCACCATTTTCCACTTGGTCCACCCCCCAAGGCCCTGTGTGTATGTAGTGTGGTGTGGTTGGTATCATGTAGTATCAACTTAAGTGCAATTAAAACTGAGGAGCAAGTCATCCAAGGGTGCAGCGGAAGTGGCCCCTTGTACCCTCCGCTGCACCTGGTGAGCATGCACCTCAAGGCCCTGGGTGTATGTGTGTGTGTGTGTGTGTGTGTGTCTGTATGGAGGAGCGGGGGAGTGAGGGCTTGGGGGCAAAGTAAGACCGGAGAGGAGAGACCTCCCCTCCGGAAGGCGAGCCGCCATGGTGGCGGCATTAGGCACCCCAGTTCCAAAAAAAGGGAGAACCTTTTGAGAACCTTCTCACAGGAGAACCTGGACAAACAATCAAGAAACTTAGGATTTTCTTCAGGGCAAACTTGCCACACAGCTGAGACAAGACAAGTCAAACAGACACTAGACAAAGGGAGACACAGACCATACATACGTGAGGTAGGGTGGCACAGGTGGAAACAATGAGGGTGGGGACAACAATCACAAGAGCAGGAAACACATAAGGGCAGGAGATGATCTTGACCTACAAAAGGGTTCAGGGAAAGTCAGTCGGGGTTCATTTCTAACTGACCCCAGCACTTGTCTGATTGTCAGGGCTTCGTAATTTGAACCCAGAGACTTTGTAAAACATTCTTGACTCATTGTAATAAATAAATCGAGCTTCAACTGAGAACTCAACGTCTCTTGGTTGTTCCTTTCTCCCATTGGCAACCACACGCGGGAAAATGGTGCAAAGTAATTAAGAAGCTAGGAGTCCATATAACTAATTATTAGGTAGAACTATCCTTGGCAACGGGAAATTGTTAGTACCTCTCCAGTGGGGAACCACCATTTTTCCTAGCTGCGAAAAAGAGTTTGACGTGCTGCAGCCCAGACTCTGTGGCAATGGCGGACCAGAGCGTGGGCTGAAGGGACCCCCACTTCCTTCTTGCCCTCAGGGAACAGTGGTGGTTGTTATCCGTAGCAACATTGGAATGGCGTCAGGCCAGTGGCTGAGGTAGGCAGTGAGTTGTGAGCAAACTCAACCCATATGAGGTGTTTGCTCCAGGAGGAGGGGTTCTGAGAGACCAAGCAGTGTAGGCAAGTTTCCAGCTCCTGATATAGTCTCTGTTTGGCCATTGGACTGTGGATGATTCGCTGAAGAGAGGCTCACAGTGGCTCCATTCAGCGAGCAAATCTTCCTGCAGAACCGAAACACAAACTGCGGACCCTGGTCTGACACCACACTGTAAATTGTGATTTAGCACATTATTTAATGCCAATATGACAAACATTTATTGAAGTTGCTGTGATAGCACTTGATTATAAGTTAACATTGCCTCTACTGCAAAAAATAATTTTAAAGTTGAAAATTTATGCCAGAAGGTATTTGGGTGGGTGGGTGGGTGGGGAATCAAAAGCACTTTCGTCATCACGTTTCTGTGTCTGTTACCGAGGTGCGTTATGCACATGATTTTGGCACATGGCAGATCACGGACCACGGATTGACTCCATCTTTGGATGCACACCCCTTGTTGACACACAGACCTTGGTAACAGACATAGCAAAAACAGACCTTCTGGGAAGAAATTTTTGACTGTCCATTACCATGGGAAAAAATATTTAAATTAATTTACAACACTACAGTGGATGTACAAAACCGATTCTTTCAAATTAAAATCATATATAATTTTTTACCCACAAGGAAAATGTTAAAGCTATGGAATATGGCTGAGACAGATGATTGCCGTTTTTGTTATCAGGAGTCTGAATCCACCTTGCACATGTTTTGGCACCGTCACATAGTGTCCTTGTTTTGGAACAACGTTGAGAAAATGTGTTTAGAAATTGGCTTGTCCTTAAAATTGGATTTTGTTTCTGTATTCTTAGGAGAGTTTGTAGACAGTAATAACTTAGTTAACCTAATTATTGTTCTTGGTAAACGATTTATTTTTAAGGCCATAGATAGATCTTCACTCAATATTATTTCCTTGAAAAGATTTGTTCAGAGATATATAGTCTTAGAAGGTTATATGGTCGAAACCGACAATGATGCCAAAACATATGAAAGGAGATGGGAGGTTCTCAAAGGTTTATTTTGAAAATGTTAACTGAACTGGTCCATATGTATACTTTTTTTTTTGTACCATTTGTAGTTTTGTGTGGGAGGTGAGGGTGAGTGGGGTGTATTTGTGTTTATGTTGTCTTGTCTGTTTATGTAATTAATAAAAAAAATTAAAATTAAAATAAAAAAAAAAAAAAAAAAACAGACCTTCTCCCAGGGTGAGTAAAAATGATTATAAAGTGACTGCAGTTGAAAAGTTATACATACGTTTTAATACGTAGATGTGTGGCTGTTTTTCTAGGACCAAAAAATTTGGGGAAGCAACTTTCAGCTCTATAGCCAAAGCTAGTAACCATGCGTATATCCCTCCGCGGTAACCGTGTGAGCTCGTTAATCTCCAACTGGCCATGTAACTTCGTAGTTGTAAAGTTTGGTCTGATGGACTGATTCATCGAACTTCAGTGAAATTTAATGTGTGAGTAACTTAACAGTAAGGAGGCTTTGTTGGTTGCCAACCGTTCTTTGTCTCAATTCATCTTAATTGCAACTTTATGCGGGGAGAGTAATCAGACTGAGAGGCTCCTTGGAAATATGTTCAACTCTCAAGCTGACATTAGCATCAGCCTCCCTTCATTCTGTCTTTACTTTTGGTAGGCTCATATAAAGATGTGCCAGAAATGTTCTTCCAACGTAGACGATTTCTCGTAGACGTATATAGGTAAGTTGTAAAAATTATTTGAAGTCATAAAATGTTTATAATATTGTGTATATCACCGTGTGCCAAGTGGTTTTTTCCTCATCTCTTGCCTTCTAACTATAGAGGGCCAAAAATGCCCGAATAAATAAATGGAAATAAGTGAAATAAATCAAAATTCAAAGACTATAATTAAAAAATGAAATACAAAAAACATATAAATGGAAATAAAAGAAAAAAAGAAATAAAAATAAAAATTGAATTGTGGTATTGAATACCACGAACGAGGACAGGATTAAATATGACACACGTCCTTTCTACAATAACACCAACAGAAAAGAGGAGGTTTGGAATTAAACTTCTGAAGCCGCTATAGGCTGCACTGCGCGGTGCTGCACTGCGCTCCACGGACGCTTCCAGTGTGAATTGGCACGAGCCGAATATCGCGGCGCAGGCGCTTTGTGAGTGAATTCGGGGTCAGCGAAGAAGACATTAGAAGAGCCACCATTGACAACTTGCCTGAGACTGTTGATGACTTCTGCTTGGTGCTGAAGACCAAACTGGGATTGGATGGGGACCTTGTGGTTCAGCATCAAGACCCCAAGTTTAACCCTCCTCTTGTGTTAGGGTCGCCACCGACCCGTTTCAGTTTTTAAATGCATAAAAGAATCACTTAAATTTTGTTTACTGCATCAAGGCTTCTTGACTTTGTCAGGAACGCTGATTCCAACAAAATTATTAAGAAAAAAAAAAAATCTCAACATTTTAAAATGCCCTGGTTGAAATTTGTTCTCTTGTTGTGTTAGGGTCGCCACCGACCCGGTTATAAAAATAAGATTATAAACCAATATTTAGAGCCAAAATTGAAATCATAAGTGCACTGTCAGCCATCACAATGACAGACACCTCCTCTCCCAATCATGTGAGCTTCAGAAAGCTTCAGAAAGACTAATGTATTGTTTCCAATGCAAAAAGTATCTCTGCAAAGAACACACAAAAAGTGTAACTTTTTGCCAAACATGCATCTGAAAACATGCACGCTNGTTTATATTGCTGGCAAAATATATATTTTTGCATTTTTTTGAAAAATATATGTATGGGTCAAAACTGACCCGAACACCATAGATGTAACTATAGTTTCTAATTTTAAAATGAAAAAATAAATAGAGCAAATTTATTTCAGAGATGTGTTCTATACCCCTCAATAATAGGCAGGTAACACAAAACCCTTTGGTTTATTTATAGGATTCTCTTCAGGTTTTTTTTTTTTGCTTTTTATCGAAATCAAGAGGTATACTGCTAAAAATTGGGCCCTGAAACCCACGCCAAAAATATGAAACCCAATATTTTCATGGATAAGGAAGCCTTAAAAGGTAACCAAGAGATAACAAAAAAAAATTGATCATATGTTTTGTTTTTAGTGTATTTTAAAGCTTATTTAAGAGGCGGGTCGAAACCGACCCTAACACCATAGATGTTACTATAGTTGCTAATTTTAAAATTAAAAAATAAATAGAGCAAATTTGTTTCAGAGATGTGTTCTATACCCCTCAATAATAGGCAGGTAACACAAAAACCTTTGGTTTATTTACAGAATTCTCTTTAGGTTATTTTTCTGCTTTTTATCGAAATCAAGAGGTATACTGCTAAACATTGGGCCCTGAGACCCACACCAAAAATATGAAACCCAATATTTTCATGGATAAGGAAGCCTTACAAGGTTACCAAGAGACAACAAAAAAAAAAATTGATCATATGTTTTGTTTTTAGTGTATTTTAAAGCTTATTTATGAGGCGGGTCGCTACCGACCCTAACACTAAAGGTGTTACCAGAAAGCTAACACAGGAGTAGGGTTAATAATGAACTGTGTAACTTGAGTAGCATATCAGAACTCCCCAAAGAGAGAGTCACTTTGAAATTGTACCACAAGTCATACCACACAGACTCAACCCTGAATACAGCAAGCCTGTCATCATCATCATCCCTTGATGAGAGCCCCAGTGGTCATTTGTCATCCCCTTCTCTTCTTTTGATGTTGAGTTGAAACTCAGTCAAAGAAATGAGGCATATCACAAAAATAGGGCCCTTCTTGACATATCGACGTTAAATCAGACATCTTGGATATGTTAGCAGAAGCCATATATGTCCACAACCCCCTGCCCAAGATCTGAAGACTATAGCCTCGTTTCCACCAGGCAGTCTGGTACGGATCGGTACACTTTGGTAAGGTTCAGATCAGTAAAGCCTGAACCTGTGCGTGTTTCCACAGCCAACTGTACCCTGCTTGATGGGCCGGATGTCGAGAGCCGCGTCAGCTACGTAACGCGTGACGTCACTGCAGCACTCTGAGCGCTACACAGTGTACCCCGCGAATAAATACAATGAAAAAGAAATTTGTGGCATTGTTAACAAAGAGAAAGATGGAGGACATCCAGCAACTCTTCTACTTTGTGATCAGCATGTGGCTCTTTATTCCATAAAGAAACGAAGCTTTGTTTCAGGAAAGGCTGCGCACGGGGTTGTGTGTTGTTCTTTATTACCGCTGCCGCACGGGAAGTTACCTATCTTTTAACCAATCAACTACCGCAGTGATTACAGCCCCACCCCTGGGGCCGGTTTGGAGCGGCTTGGCACCCCAACGGAAGGGTACTGAAAAGTGGAGCGGTATGTGTCGCTTATAAGGGGACCCGTCCCGCTTTTAGTCTATGGAAACGCTACAAAATGCTTGCCGTACCGAGACAAACTGACCCGATCCGCTTGGTGGAAACGGGGCTTATGATCAAGTGGCCCAAGCTCTCATAAACAAACATCCTTGTCTGAGGGAACCAGGGTCAGTCCATGGGTGGTATTGTTGGAAGTTCAGTTTGAAGTTTAAATGGGTAAACTTCAGGCAGAAGCTGCGAGTGGCTGGGTGCTCTGAGCTCAAGTTAAACTCCTGTACCTCTGGTCCAGCTGGGTCGAACAAACTGAAGAGAGCCAAAAAGTCAGAAGTGAATTTTCTGCCAAATTTCCCAGAAGGGATGACACAGTAATCTTAACATGGACAGATCAGCCATGAGATGAAGAAATTAGGAATAACTCATTCCTTTTACGTAGAAAAGGTTCAAGATGAACCACTCGTGGCAGAAGTGAAAGAAAGATGGCCAGTTCATCCAATGGCAGGTAAAGTTAATCCTAATATTTGTTATAGTTTTAGAAAAAAAACAAATTCAAAATGCTTGATTTAAGCAGTTATTAAAAGCACACTTGTAGTAGTAAGAAGTAAATACATTTATTTCAAACCTGCATTAAATATCTCTCACATAACAATTGACAACAATGCTTACACATGCACAGGTTTGAAAAGGGGATGGTTGAAGCAATGCTCATACAATTCCAATCCCCCCATTCACCATTCACCATCACAAAACACAATAACAAACAAGATGACGACCGGTCCAAACACTCTCTTACCCCCAACCCCCCCTCTCTTCATATTTTAGACATCAGTCCCTCACTTCTTTTATACATTTTTTTGTAATTGGATGATCTTATTACAATGTGTTAGCTCCTCTGCCAGTTCGTTCTACACGAGAACTCCCTGCACTGACATACACATAGATTTGAGAGTGGTTCTAACTTTTTTTTTGGTAAAATTTGTTACTTCCCCTTAAGTTGTGTGTATGATGCCCATCTCTGTCGTGAAATAAGTGCTGCTTGCTTGAAAGTAGAGATTTCTTTGATGCCTTAAACATTATTCGAGCAGTTATGTAGTGTACCAAATCAATCAACTTAACATCTGAAGATTTAACAAAAAGTGAATTGGTATGAGAATTGTATTTTTCTTTGTGAACAATTCCTGTGGCCTTTTTTTTGAAGAGTTACAAGAGATGATAAATTAGATTCATAACAATTTCCCCACACTTCAACACGGACATTTAAATATGACACAACAAACGAATGGTACAGCAAGTGTAGAGCATTGTTATTGAGGGCATAGCTTGCTCTCCTCATTACACCAACACATTTTGCAACTTGTGTTCTTCTGTAATTGATATAAGGTTTCCAGGATACTTTTTCATCTATCACAACCCCAAAAATGTATTTTGTTGCACTCTTTCAATCGTTATGTCATCAATAGTAAACTGTATGTTAATATCCTTTTTCTGTTTCCAAATAAAATAAATCTGGTCTCTTTTTAAGTTCAATGATAATTTGTTTTCATTAAACCAGCTCTTAAACTTATTCATTTCATTATTTATGTGTTCTAAAAGTTGCCCCAGGTTGTTTCCTGGGCAAATAATGTTTGTGCCGTCTGCAAAAAGCACAGTTTTCATTTAGTTAGATATTTTAACTGTGTCATTTATGTACATAATAAAGAGAGTGGGCCCCAGTATATATCCTTGGGGGACACCACATTTAATTATTCTTTGCTCCAATTTATAATGGTCAATCTGTACAAACTGGGGTCTCTCAGTCAAGTAGCTCTGTAGCCATTGTTTTGCTGTAACTCTAATGCCATAGGTCTCCAATTTATAAATCAATATATCATGATCTATGGTGTCAAATGCTTTTTGTAAATCAATGAAAATTCCTACCACAAATTTATTGTTTTCTATGCCATTTGTAATTTTTTCTATTAAGTCAATTAAAGCAAGAGATGTTGATCTATTTTGCCTTAATCCATATTGGT
The DNA here is from genome assembly GCA_008086565.1 of Thalassoma bifasciatum. Lineage (NCBI taxonomy): Eukaryota > Metazoa > Chordata > Actinopteri > Labriformes > Labridae > Thalassoma > Thalassoma bifasciatum. Next base: position 58,966 of record RPOG01002179.1, on the reverse strand, counting down.
TTTCAGGTAATAATTTTTGCTTTTCAATAAAGTTCCAAAGTCTTGTATCAAATATTTTTTCTCATATTTTGGAGACCTGTGGCAGAAGAGTTGCAGGGCGGTATGTGGTGAAAAGATGTTTCTCACCCGCTTTGTGTAATGGAATGATTTTTGTGATTTTCATTTTGGAGGGAAATTGGCCACTCTGAGGGGATAGGTTGCAGATATAAATCTAAATGGGGTGATCATTTCTCCAGCTACACTCCTAACACTTTTCATGTCAATATCATTAATGATGCATGATGTCTTGTTGTTGCACTCTCTTATCACATCCAACACCTCCAGTTCAGTAACAGGAACGAGAAACATTCACTTGGAATTGCCCTCTATTAAGTTTTTCGCTGGTTCATTGTTTGAGGGAATTTACCTAGCCAATTTAGGTCCAACAATAACAAAAAATCATTGAACCCACCAGTAATTTCTTCCCTGTCCTTTACCCTATTTTCTACTAAGTTTCCAGGAAGTACTCAGGATAACATGAGCTTGTCATGTCTGTCAAGCATCCTGTATTTTTTCCTTCATGTCTAATGTCTTGTCTTTCCTGTTTTATTTTGGAAATCACTAACCCTTGTCTCCGTTTCAGATTGGTTCCTGTCTGTCTCAGCGTGCTGGGATACTGCAGAGAGTATTTCATGTTTGCGGAACGGAGCCTTTTCTTAACAGTATCAAATTCTCTGCGTTTCTTAACGATCCCAGGACTAAAATCTGGATAGATGGGGAGCAGTTTTTCCTTCTCCCTGGCCAGTCTCATGATCTTCACCTTCTCCTGGAAGTTTAAGAACTTTACCAGTATTGGTCTTGGATGTCCTGGTCTGGGTGAGCTGCTGTGTGTGGGAGACCGACGCGCCCTTTCCACCACCAGCGCCTTGGGTAAGTTGTCCTTCCCTAGGAGCGTAGGGATCAGCTGCTGGCTCACAAAGGCGACCATGTCTCCTACTTTGCTTTCCTCTGGGACTTTAATAAAGCGAAGATTATATCTTCTGTTCTGATTCTACACATTGATGATGATGATGTGTGTGTCCATCCATCCTTCAGATTGAAGCTGAATTTGCACTCCTTACATCTGTTGACCTGAAAAGCCTCCTATTAGCTGGAATTGACCAATACCTGTCAAGATTCCTGGTGTAGTGTGGTTCCTAGAATTGGATCACCAAAGTGGTAACATCCTGAATTAAATTTACAACTGTGTCAAGGATGTTGAAGGAATCATCTGTTTTGTGTAGCCCATTCCGGCAAATGGCTTTGTGTCATCAAAAGGCCATCTCTGTAGGTGCCATGGAGTCTCTGTTAATGAATAACAAAGACTTGGTTGTAACGTTAACATGATGAGTGTTTGCTAAAGTGGATCTAAGCTTAAGAAATATGACTTCCTGGAGTCCCCTTTGGCCCCAGCTCTGAGCGGAAAGCAACTTTGGTGAAAAAACCAGACACCTTTGGTATTCAAGAAATTTTGCTGGTAGACTGTTACAAGGCTGCCTCATCTCTCTTTGTGTGCAACATGACTGAAAAATGTCTTTAAATGCACAGATACCTAAACACATGTAAACCTGTACACACCTACCATCATGTGTTTCATGGATAATACGTTTGGGCTACAGTACCATGTAAGATGAATGTTCTTTTGCAGGATATGTAATAACTGTGGTTATGTTCCCCTGTACCATTCCATGTGTGGACTTATTCAGAAGCAGACGACCTGTAGGTTATAAGTATGGCAAAATCATGTGTGTGTAATTAACTTGATGAAAGTTAAACTCAATTAAGAATTTATGGCTTCAACAAACTCTGCAGAGGAAGGAGGACATTTGACTCCAGGAGGTGTGAACTTAATGGGGAGTGAAAACCCATAAAAAGCAGAGCTGCCCTTATCTTGAGCTCTCTTCCATCCAAAACTCTGATCTGTTAACATCCCCACGGCAACCTCACTGACTGAGCTGCACCCTTTCCTGCTGTTCCTGCCAAGATTGAACGGCTGTTTCTCTCTTTTGGTGCACATAACTGTGCCCTCAGCCCTGAAGTCTGGAGCCATCCTGCCCTCTGGATCTGCATCCGTGCCTCTGTGAACTCCACAGCTCTCTCCCTGACAACCTGGGAGGAGAGACCGAGTTTGATCGGCATGAGCCACGACCAGAGCGAGTCAACAGCCTGACTTCCATCGCCTTCGCCTTCGCCACAGTGAGGAGGAGGCCCGCAACCCAACATCACCAAGCAACTAAGGACGCCGAGCTCCTTTCCAGCCGGCATCAGCTGATCCAGCTCAAGCTCGCACCTCCAACCTCTCTTCACCTCCTGCATCATCTGACTCCTCCAAGCCAGTCCTCTGCCTCAGTAAGACACTTTGCTTGTCCTAGTATTTCAGAGTCGATGCCAGAAATTGGGGTTTTGCAAAGGTTTAACTTTAGTTGGTCCCTGCTTTAACAATAATCAGAAACTCATTTCCATCCCTGTCTCATTTATTCTTTACCTTTTATTCTCCCATGTTATCTGCACTGTTTCATTTATGCTTTATATGTCACATTTAGTTAGTTGATAAATTCACCTTATAAAGAACGTCGTTGTTTGTGTTATGTGGTTTGAAAATTAAGGGTCTATGTTGCTCAGTCCAAGATCTCACGTGTGTAGCGACCCTTCAGATTATAAGACTGACTGAGTATTTTATTAGAAGTTTTCCCTGTTTTCACAAAATAGGGTGGTGCTCTAAATTTAAACTAGCATATTGTTAATTTTAAGTAAAATACTGAAGTTGATAACTTTGTTTATTCGTTAAGTCTGGAATGCTGGCATTCTACAATTGACTAATAATTTCTTCATTGGTTATTTTCCATCTTATGCCAATTCACGCAACACAAAGCCAAGAGTAGCATAGTGGGACTGACCAGGCTCATAAGACAGATGGATGATGATGTAAGTGATAATCCACTCAGATTTGGTAATCATCAGTCCAATAAAGAAAAAAGAAAAATGAAAATTGAAAAATGTCATGTTTTTTAATTAGTCATTTTATATTTTAACCTTTTTGAACTGGTGACACGATATGTTGAATTTCATATTTTGCCTGTAAAATGTGCTGATTGACCTCATTGAATGGTGGTACAGATCATTTAAAAAGACTGATGTGATGTGGTGGACAGTGTTCCTCTGTTGTGCATGGTTTAAGAAACCGACTTCTGCGGAAAACCATTTAACCCTTTACTCTAATGCTTTAACTCATGCAAATGCCCAAGCCTTAAAAGGGGAAGTGTTTAATGTTTTTTTTTTTTTTTTACTGTCTGATTTGCATGTTTTGTAAGTTCTTGTTTTTCAATTGTCACATTTCTGATAGAGCAGCCTGTTTCAGGAGGGAATTTTTGGATGTTGTTGCCAGGCCAAACTTTTTTGCTTTCAGTTGCAAATTTTATTGATGGAGGTTCATCCATGGTACAGTTGTAACCTGACTGTTTAACTAAGTGCATTAGATGTGCATGTCAAAGTTTGACTCGACACGCAGTGTTTTATTGTTATGAGGTTTAAATTTTAGTGCTGGAGGTTCAGCTATGGTACAGTTTTAAACTGACTGTTGACCTTAATGCATTATGTTTGCATGTCAAAAGCTGTATCAGTTTTGAATGTGAAGTAATAAAAGTATTCCTGGTAATTAAATGGTTATTTTTTGGTGTCCCTTTAACAACTTTGCTTGAGATAGTTATGTGTCTCTAGCGCTCCTTACATTAGCTTTAAGTTAAAAAGAACCACCAAATAAACTCAATAAACTAATGAATAATAATCAAATGAACAGGACCAGTGATTTTATTTGAGTTTAAATACATTTATAGTTTCAACTAATTACTTTATCAGAACTGAAAAGTTGAGTTAAAGTTAAGTAAACTGACAATCATCATTTCAAATAAATAAACACGAAAGGTTTACTTGACTGAAAAGTTTCATTGAGTTGAAAAGAATTAATAATTTCCATCAACTACCTAACGCTGTTTAGTAAACTAAGAAGTCTGAATCAACCAAATTAAGACAAGGGCTGACACAAGCCATCTTATTTAATCACAACAACTCCTGTTGGTGTTTGAACAACATTTATCTTTTGACCTAACATAAAATTTTAATGCAGCCCTTTACATCATATTTTTACGTTGAAACAGCAAGTAACATAACAGTGCATCTCTGGGGAATCCATGAACCCTGAAGGTGTGATGCAACATAGTTTCTGCCATCTCCTTGGCAGACAGCAGTTTTTGCAAAGGGATAAAACCAATGACTGTATATAGAATGAACAGAGTGCTTCCGCCTTTCACCGTCCTACGTTTTTGAAGCCAAAAAACCCTGTTTCTCTAGCCGCCATTGTGCAGCCAGAGTCTGCGCAGTAGAGAATTTCAGGTGGAGCCAAGTAAAAAAGAGAAATAAAAATATTTAGTTCTTCTTCTTCAGAAGGTTTAGTCTCCTTTTGGCTCTTTCCTGAAGTTTCTTATATCCCCGATAAAAACTACTCACGAACGGCAGCTGTCAACTATCGTAAAACGAAACTTATATCGCAGTTTTTTAACGTCCAATAACTAATGAAAAACTTAAAGACACACACATGACTGTCATCAGTCACCGGTACATGAGGATAATGCTCTGTGACAGTAGCCATGTTTGTTTGTTTTTAACCTTATTATGATACTGTTGTGATGTTTCTTACCCCTGAGTGGGACATGACTTGTTTTACAAAATAAAAATGACGTGCTGATGACCAGTTTTGAGTCTGTTTTTCTGAATCAATCATGATTATGATCATACGTTTTCGAAGCAGCCGCACTCCTCCACAAGCAGCGGCATCGTTTTTGGGGGGGGGCTAGAGGGAGTACTTGGGAGATGCTACATTCGAATTCATGCTAGTTTTCTAAGACTGCCAACCCTGACTTTAAGACGCAAAAATTGTTAAAAAATGTGAACTTGGGTCGTCGTTCCGCTGGAGCACCCATGACCTCTGACACAGACGCAGCTTTCTGACACTAGGCCCTACACTGCGGCCCAAAAGATTTTGATCATCTCCAGATTTCATGACTCCTTCACACTGTCAAGGCCCCCAGTGCCAGAGGCAGCAAAACAACCCCGGAACATCATTGAACCACCACCATGTTTGACTGTAGACACTGTGTTCTTTTCTTTGTAGACCTCATTCTGTTTTCTGTAAACAGTAGAATGACTTATGTCCACAAAACATTTTTCGAGAAAGATTTAAGCTTACTCAGGTACATTTTTAAAAACTTCAGTCTGGTTTTTTTTATGTCTCTTCGTTAGCAGTGGGGTTCTCCTCTGGCCGTAAAGACTTCTTCTCACTCCGATGATGAAGTATGGTCTGAGCTGAAACTTCTGCACCCTGAGTCTGTAGGACAGTTTGAGTTTGTGTGGAAGTGTCTGAGGATGTTTATCCACCATTCAAACTATCCTGTGTTGAATTCTTTTGTCAATTTTTCTCTTCCATCCCTGTCCAGGGAGATCAGCCACAGTTCTATGGGTTATAAACTTCTTGTTTATATTACGCACAGAAGACAAATGAACTTAAAAAAAAAAATAGATAAATGAAAATTCCAGGGGTGCCAATACTTTGGTCTATGACTGTATGGATAACCCTTTGTGTGTACTAGATTTTAGCTGCACAGCAGAAATCATCCAGTCTTCTTTGCTCATGTGATAAAAATGAGAGTTCAGGACTCAGTTGACATACATTTTAATCTTGGACTTAATCACGAGGATATAACTGCTTTGATTGCACACCACCACTGGTACTTTGTCTCAGCAATTCAAAACAAATGTTTAAGTCTTTCGATCTTTTTCAGCGACAGTGACAAAAGCGCTGTGATCTTACTAAGATTCTGAAGTTTTCCAAAAGGAAACATAGTTCACCTCATATTTTGCTTCTGACATTACCATAATGTGCACATCCTGTCAGCTCTTCAAAGTGATGAGTTTGTTCTTTACCTGCAGTTTCTCATCCTCCTACCTCCTCTGGATCTCTGGATTTACCAGAAAAACTACTGGACAAAGGCACTGACTCTCCACATTTTACATTTAAGAACAATAAAACACAGAAAAAAACAAAATTATTTTTCATCAATTAAATTTAAATTTTATGATCACGCTGAAATGATCAATGCCAACCTGTTATGTGCAGAGACAGACAGATGGTGCGTCACATTTGCACTAAATGATGTCTCCTCTGTCCTTTGCGGCACCAGAAGTAGTTCCGGGGCTGCCATATTAAAGACTGTCCCATATGCGCTAATTTTGGCAGAGGGGAGAGAGGAGAGGAAGGAGGAGACTGATTGGAGGAGAGATAATCAAGGAAACATGAGAGCTGGCTTTGCGGAAGTTTTTTCACTGACAGACAAGACCCCACACGGGATAACGGTCACTGATTGGACAGTGCACCGGTTCAGAGAAATTTCTCTGACATTTTATGTCAGCGGAGTTATATGAGAGAGAAAAGACAGAGCTGAAAACAGTCTCCGAGCATAATTCTGAAAAAGGTCAGAAAGCTGGGATTGAAAACATGTCTGATGTGAGTTTGAAGCACAAAATGCTGAACACAACAGTCATTAAATCAATAAAACAGATCAATACCAAGTTTTTATCATTGTATCAGATTCATCATCCAATATTTCGGATAGTTGTATAAAATAGTGCAAAAATAGTAATTCATGACCAGTTATTTCTATTAAAACCTATTTATTTTCCTGCAACTTCTCTTTCTTTATAAAGAGAATTTGAGTCAAAGAGAAAATCAGTCGGGACAAAAAATATGTCACATTTCAGTTTATAAAGTTCCATTCATGAGTAGGAGGTTTGTAAAGAGAAACATGATTTCTATTTTACCCTGAAATCTAACTTTTCTGATGATCCTGATCAGTTGACACCGTCATCACTAAAAGACCTTACGTCATGAAACACCCCCGGAGGAAAGGAGGTCTCATTTGCCTTAAAATGAGTCTCCTCTGTTCATTTCCTTGTGTCTTTGTCATGCATTGCAGACGCAAGTGAATGACGCAAGTGGAGGAAGGAGGGATGGAATTTAGCGCGAATGAGACGCAGCCAGAGGAAGAGGGAGAGAGGAAGAGGGAGACTGATAATGATATAGGTTGTTTTTAAAGTTTTAAAGAGTTTTTTACAGCACTAGGGTTTTGGAGGTGTCTAAAAATGTGTCTGTGATTCGTTTTATTGGACTACAGCTGTTTGTTCATAACGCTGTTCCAGTTTGCAACTGCCTGTCACACGTGCAAACTGTATATGCTAAAATAGCAAACAGTTTCAAGTTTGATAGATCACTCTGCAGGTGCTCATTTCAGAATTTTGCGCGTTCTGGTGATCTGCATTTATTCTGCATATTCATGAAGGCAGACTAGAGGCAGACACGCTAAATGGATAGCGCATGCTGTTTTGCTCGTATGAGAGACGCAATTCAATCACACCTATATCAAAATATATCATTTACAGTCATTGACAAAAATATTGGCACACCTGGAATTTTTCCAGAAAATACACCAATTCTCCCAGAAAAGGCAGGAAAAAAAAGCTAAAATTGACACAATTTTACACAAAATTGGGCCGGAGAAAATTGTTGCCACCCTTTTAAAATCACACCAAAGATGGAGAAGAGAAAGAAGAGCTGAGGAGTGTCTGAGGATATGTGTCAATTTAAGCTTTTTTTCTGTTTTTGTGTTTTTCCAATGCACATCAAGGAAATAAACACATTCATACCAAAAACATTTGTAATTGCAACAATTTCTGGCAGAAATCATGTTTTTTCTGGAAAAATTCCAGGCGTGCCAATTCTTTAGTCCTTGACTATGTGTGCTGTTATAAGCGGTGCCACTAACAGCAGCACTACAGAAAAGACACTACAGAAAGAAATAGTTGAAATATAAAAGACACTGACGTCCAATTATTTGTTTTTAAATCTTTCAGCATCTAAACTGCTTTCGGTGAGAAAGTTGGATCAGATTGAGGTTGAGGTTGAGAGACTCATCATAGAGCCAATGGTGAAATGGATTGCACTCGTGCATGGAGCACATTTCTTTTTTTCTCCACAGTATGTCACATTCACCCACTCAAATATTAATACACTGATGGCAGAGGCTGCTATGCAAAGTGTCAAACTGAACTAGCTAATCCAATTCACATGTCACTAATCCCATCACAGGCAGAATCCTGAATCCACAAACTTCAACACAGCATGGTTGCAGTCCTTGACTGATGAAAGCAGCATGGATGCAATGAGCCAGAGAATGAAAAGGTAGTGCTTCAGGAGTTCACTCTCTTCATTTACCCATGCTCCAGTGTACCATCTGATAGCCTGTCTGGTCATGACCTTTGCTGTTTTGCTCTGCTATGTTTGAATCATGACCAAGGGTCTAAAGCAGTGGTATGCAACTAAAGTTTTAAGAGGTCCAGTTAGATAAAATTTCTCAAAGCAAAGGTCCGGAAGATAATAATGTCCATTGTGATATATATCCAAGTATCAAGATCTGCATGTAATCAATATCTGCTTATCAAACCCAGGCATGAAAACGGGTCAGGGCTGAAAAAGGTGACAAGTACAAAACCCCTCTAGGGGGGTCCGGGGGCATGCTCCCCCGGAAGAAAATTTTGAATATTTTGCATTTAAAAGCATCAATCTGATGCATTTTGAGAGAAAAATTAAGCAGAATTAAAAGACAGTTGGCTGTGAATGTCTGGGGTTGACATTAGAGCCAATTTGAGGGCCAGCAGCAAACCAAATGTACTGGTCCCTCCACTTCAACTGCTGGCCCAGGAACGTGACTTTTGTTTTGAAAAATGAACATTTTACTTTCAAAATTAGGCAAAGAAATAGTTTTGATGCAAAAGGAATCCATTAAAAAGCATTTTCTTATTCATGAAGTCCTTAATCTCAAAGGAACTTTAATGGGCCCATGTGTAGAATATTATTACATAGGAGTCTTTATGCTCTACTCTTGAACCTTGTTAAGCTGATATGATGTAGCTGGACCTAAACAATGCTGAGTGATCTCCTAATGCTAACAATAGACAGAGCTCCTGATTTATTTATGAGAGAAAAAAATTCATTCCTTCAAACAAACTTTACTGTAAGATGAGACTTTAACTTACTTATTTTCAGTTTCACCAAATCATTAATTTAAATGTTATCAGAGTTCTTTAATGAAGTTCATGTTTCATGTCTTGCTCTGCCACTTTAAGGTTGCTCAGGGTGATGTGCGTTTTTTCTACGTTGATGAAAGGTCAAATGAAGGTATCCCGACGCGCGACACAGGAGTTGTCTCGCGCGTTTTCTTACCCACAGCCCTCAAGAATGATTACATTAAGTTTACAGTTAAAGGTATTGAGACTACAGTTTAGAAGAGATCGCTGATAAGTTACGTTGTGAATTATTATCTGCATCATACCTCAGCTAACTCCAGCGGTCTCGTTTGAGTTTTTTTTTTCAGCCTCTTTTCTCCTTCAACTGTTCTGCTGTTTCTCCTTTGCGAACATTTTGGACGACGAACGGGCCGAAAACAAAACTTTAGTCTTCAAATTTTTTTCTAACCTTGCTCTTTGGCGGACGAGACGTTAGCACAAGTCGTCATTTTAGACCGCTAAAATCGCGTGACTGCGCTTTCTCCCTCTCTCTCTCGCGTCGTCAGACGACAATTAACTGCGCGTCCAACTAGAGTAGGTTCACGCGCGCGAATGCGCGCGGATAAACAGACATGAAACGTTGACTGAGGCAGTAGATGACACGATCTCACACTGATGTCTGGCAAAATGACATTTTACCATCATATGGGTATGCTGTGATTGCGTGTTACTGTGTGTGTCCCGTCCACCCTTCATCGAAAAAAAAAAAAAAAAAAAAAAAAAAGCAACGATCACCTGTCTCCCTTTTTTCTCTACTTCGTTTTATTTTTCTCTCTACCGTTCATTGTAAGTAAGTAAAGCAGGATTGCAGCGGATGTCAGCCTTATAAGGGCCGTAACTTTCGTGACCGCACTAACCAACTTTTCATAGTGCACCCTGCCGATCTGAGCGTACGATTTGGTCTGTGCATTTCCTCATCTGCTAGACTGGTACCGTAAAGACTAGTAGAGCTGCGCCAGTCACAATCATAGACAATAGAAGCGCCGTGGCAAATTTTGACGCAACCTGGTTTGGCGGTAGGTCCGTACAGGGCGGCTGCCGGGTCCGGACCCGGACCGGGGTCCGCCAGTTGCCGACCCCTGGTCTAAAGGTTTGATTTTGCTAGTTTCCCATCCCCCCAAAATGTACACTCACCTAGGTTAGTGTTTGCTTCCCAGTGTGCACATTTTATCATCAGGTATTTATAGATCTAGATGTGTAGATATAGATTTGTAGGAAAAGGCATATGCCAGTGTCAGGCCCCATTTTGTGCATAAGCTTTCTAAATGAGGCCCCTGAACAAAGGCTCAAACAATTAAAAATATGTCATCCTGATACACAGGAAACTGGAGTTAAAATGTAATCACACTTAACCTTTCATTATGATAATCCAGAATAAACTAGTCATGTGCTGAATGACTAAGTTGTAACCAATGTTGAGGTCCTTGCTTTGAGAACTGCAGAGTAGCTCTTCTATCTACCTGGAAGCTGTCTGGTCCCCTACATAGTAGATCCAGACCATAAAATGTGTCCAAGAATGAAACGTGGGTGGTGGTGGGTAGCCACATCAATTTTTTTCATTGAACTTGGGAATAACTGACAAATTCCATCCAACTTATCATCTCAGAACTTTCATTGATTTGACTCAGCCACTCCTACCCACCCTGCATCACTGCAATCATCTAATTTCCCTNGAAAGGTCCACCATTCCTACTGTGAAACACGGAGGTGGATCACTGATGTTTTGGGGATGTGTGAGCTACAAAGGCTCAGGAAACTTGGTCCAAACTGATGAATGAAGGATGAATGCAGCATGTTATCAGAAAATACTGGAGGAAAATTTACACTCATCAGCCCAGAAGCTGCACATGAGACGTACTTGGACGTTCACACATGACAATGATCCAAAACACAAGGCCGCTTCAACCTGCCATTGGCTACAGCAGAAGAAAGTGAAGGTTTTAAAGTGGCCATCTCAGTCTCCTGACCTTGATATCATCGATACAGTGGGGGGAGACCTCAAACCTGCAGTTCATGCAGGACAGCTCAAGAGTTTACAGGACCTGGAGGCTTTTTGCCAAGAAGAATGGTCAGTTTTACCATCTGAGAAAATTAAGACCCTCATCCACAACGAGCACAAAGAATTTCAAACTGTTATTGATGTTAAAGGAGGAAATACAAGGTATTAAAAACTGGGGGGTGTAAACTTTTGAACAGGGTCAGTTTTGTACTTTATGTTGTCATTATGATTTGAAAAGAGTAAACTTTTTTTTTTTTGAATGAATGTCTTCACCCAAGAGTGACAGAAAGGTTTTTGTGTTATCATTCATATTTTCTGAGAAAAGGCCAAAAGAATCAGAAATTCTGCTGGGGGTGTAAACTTTTGGGCACAATTATATCAATTCTTTTTTCCAAGGAAAATACATTGGAGATGAGTTACCCTAGAAATTCAGGGGAAAAAAACAGTGATGAAGATTTTGAGCGAGCTGAGAGTGATGAATATAGAAGCCCATATTTGCCGGTTAGAAATATAGAAAGGAAAAACTGTTTTTCTTGAGGTTTTTTTTTTCTTTATCCATAGTAACACAAGATTTTGAAATGTAGACTCAATATGGGCTGCAAAAAATCTCAACAAAGCCAAGTTTTCCATTTTTTTTTTGTATTTTTTAACTGGAGGAGATGGGCTTCCAAAGATGAAGGTTTCGTGCCGACAAGAATTTAGAACTACTTTCACCTATGATTAAACTCATGGCATTAACTAAAACCCGCCTCAACGAGAAGTAAAGTTCCTCTCCAAAAATAAATACTGTATTTGCCCTCTTAAAATGACTTGTGGTAGGCAAAATGTAGATAAAGAATTACTTTTGAATGAAATCATCAGACACTCCCTTCAGTGGGAAGGCAGCAGATGTCTACTCAACATCTGCCGCCACACCATCTCCTTCTGACATGAAAAGGGCTTCTAAGGATCTCTCACTTATCTCCTTACCGAACACTCTAAAAAACACTTTTTACTTACCTGGAATTTCTCATCTGATTTGTTTTCTAATCCCTGCAGTGCAGGAGATGGTCTATTGATTGTGTCTTGCCACAGCAACAGTGTCAATAATAGCAAATGCTAATATGCTCAAAATATAGACAGCCTGGGTGTAGCTGTGGAGTTATTAGTATCATTGCAACTGAGCTCTTCGAGTGCTCTGATATGCTTCTTAGCATTTTGCAGAGTAACTCCTGACACCTGCTGCAGCTTTGACACTGGAGGGGTGCACTGCCATTTCCCTCTAACTCAATCAAGGTCATCAAGGCAGGATTCCCTGCTGAAGGCAGCCTATGCTGGGTACAATGCATTAATATGTAAAATAAATAGTCTCATATAAAGCTTTTCGAAGGAGCTTGTCTGTTAAATGGTGTAATCAGTAGGGGAGGAAAACCTCTAGAGGGATTAGTAGGGAGGAGTGTTTGCTTTGATAACCATGGCACTGAACTGTCCTCTGTTGAGTTATGGCAAAATAATAGCTGCTCTTACAGTTGCAACACCATCCTTAGGCTCTGGTCCTCCTTCCTACAGGATGCAGAGGGTAACAACAAGTTCAAAACACGACCCCTTGAACGGCTTAGTCAGCACACAATCCCCCAACCTGACCCCTGCTTCCCCCTCGTCTCCTTCCCTCTTTTCATCTGCTCAGATGGGGGTTTTCAGGGGCCAGCTTTGATCCAAGATAAAAGATGGCTACCATCAGATTGACTCCCCTGTCCTCTGGCCCGTTTGGTAAATCCTTAATCCTTGTTCTGCAGAGGAGGATGGATCAGGAATGAAGTATTCCTGTCATTTTTCCAGCTTTCATCCTGCCTTTGTCCCTTTCTCCAAGTCCAACAGCTGCTTGTACTGAACAGATTTCCACTTTTTCCTCCTGTTCTATGTTCAGCTTTTGTTTTCTGTCATCCAGCATGAGTGTTTCTGTTTCTATCGGAGACCTGGGGCTGAGTTCATGTCTAGCTGGGCCAGCAAAAGTTCCTGTGGAGTACAGACACTCAAAGGTCAGCATTCTTAAACTCTGACCTTGGTGAACCACAGTATCGGTTCCCTGTTACCTTGAACACACGATATATGAGATGATTGTTATTGGGTTTTTTTTCAATATGTTGTGGGAGGAAGAGTTTTTATCCTGCTGTCTGCTTTGATTTCAGACCCTGTAGTTTCAGAATGAGAAGATGTTGTTTTACCTGTTAAAGACATCAAAAATGATCAACTTTACAAAATACTTTATAATTTTCTAATAACTTTATAGTTTTTCTCAACAGGCCTAAGTCTTTTTTGATCCTTGGGGATAAAAAATAAACTAGCAACAGCTTCCTGAAAGAACGAGCTTGATATTGTCTGAATCCTGCAGCATCTGGCCCTAAGCTGGCCCCCTGGGAGCCATCAGAGGTTATCGCCCCTGAAAGCTACCCTCCATATGTGCGCACACGACAGCTACACTGTAAAGATCTCTGTATTTCAAGTCCATTGAGGAAAGAGACAGCATTGTTCCAGCCTTCACCCCAGGGGTAGACGGGGGGATCTTTTACACGGTTGTGGTTTTACTGTAAAACATCTCTCTCTCTGCCCCGGCCATGTGTCAGACAGCAGGAAAAGCTTGTCTGGAATTTATTGGCAGTTGTGGATCTGCAGATGATGGACGAATGCCCCACTGGAGCGTCTGTCTTGTAAAAAGCAAAGCAGGACTAGCTTGTATAATGGTGTTTATTTCGTCTGCATGTCTTCTAGGATCCCACTTTTTTTCTCCATATTCCCATCATCTTTTTTTCAAACTTTGCTGCAGCATGTGTGCTCTTCAGAACCTCGCAATCTCATTCTTAAACCCTTATATTGTGTATATTTTCTGGATATGTAAGGCAATTACTGGCACTGTTGAGCTTGCCTTTGCTGGTGACTGTGTTGTGGTTTGGTTTTGCTTTTGGTTTTGTTGTATGGTTTTCTGTTTTCTTCTTCTTCAGGTCCTCTGGTGTGCCTCACTGCCTTGCTGAGTTTTCTGTTTCTAGTGGACTCTAGTTTTACCAGCCAGCTCCCTGTTTTCACTGCCTTACTTTTTGTTGGACATTAAACCTTTTTTGAGCCTTTCATCGCGTCAGTCTCTGCCTTTGGGGGTTCTCTTAGTTTAAGACCTAACAGACTGTACATGCAGTTGTGCCCAAAAGTTTACACCCTCCAGCAGAATTTCAGATTTTTTTGGCCTTTTCTCAGAAAATATGAATGATAACACAAAAACCTTTCTATCACCCATGGTTAGAGGTTGGGTGACGACATTTATTAACAAACAACTGTTAACTCTTTTTAAACCATAATGACAACAGAAAGTACCAAAATGACCATGTATAAAAATTTACACACTCCAGTTTTTTGTTTTTTTTTACTTGTCCTGTTCAGCATCACAACAACAAAATTGTGGTCCGGCTGCCGTATTTTGCAGAACACATTTTACTTTGCTAAGAGGAGCCGTTTGTGTAAAAGGCTCCCTTTGAGTTTTAAATGTTATTTTTTATTGGTGTTTTATAATTTATTTTTTCTGTACATTGCCAAGGTTAAAGGTTACTGCCTGAACGGACTAAGGTGAAAAACAGATGAGGGATAGTGACAGAAGGAAAGAGCGTAGAGAGAGAGGGAGATAGTCAGAGAGGGAGAGATAAACAATAAAACAACAGAGGAAAATAACCACTACAACTGGATGATAGAATACAGACAGGAGACCCAAAAACAGCCGTTGATCCTGCGAAAAAAGAAAAAAAAACACGCTATCCTGAGGTCTTTGACACCACAATTTCTAGCAGCACCTGTGAGGAGATGAACTGGAGAGATC
Organism: Thalassoma bifasciatum; assembly: GCA_008086565.1. Classification (NCBI taxonomy): domain Eukaryota; kingdom Metazoa; phylum Chordata; class Actinopteri; order Labriformes; family Labridae; genus Thalassoma; species Thalassoma bifasciatum. The sequence continues at coordinate 43,940 of RPOG01002179.1, read as the reverse complement.
ATGAGAATCAATGAGCACAGCAATAACAATTACAAATCTATATGCAAAGGAACATATGTATATTGATACTTACCCACACATGCAGGAACAGGGGTGTGAATGCAGATTATAGGAGTTGAGTTGTGTTTCATGTTTCGAGTTGAGTGATCATGCCAGGGTGTGAACATGCAGGTGTAGTCCTGCTGCATCCAGGGACCGGATACACACCTAGAGGGCCCCCAGCGCCGGGCAACCAGCAGCTATGACAGAGCGCAGAGCCCAGGTAACATAGACTCTTAATTTTCAAACAACACATGACAAACAACCATGTTCTTTCTAAGGTGAATTTATTAACTAACCAAAGGTGACATATAAAGCATAAAATGGAACAGTGCAGATAATATGGTGATATAAAGGGGAAAGAATAAATGAGACAGGGATGAAATGAATGTCAAATTGTTGTTGAAAGCAGGGACCAATGAAAGTTAAACTTTTGCAAAAACCCCAATTTCTGGCATCGACTCTGAAATACTCGGACAAACAAAGTGTCTAACTGAGGCAGAGGATTGGCTTGGAGGAATCAGGTGATGCAGGTGGTGAAGAGAGGTTTGAGGTGTTGTGAGCTTGAGCTGGATCAGCTGATGTAGGCTGGAAAAGAGCCCGGCGTCCTTGGTTGCTAGGCTACGTTGGGTTGCGGGCATCCTCCTCGCTGTGGCAAAGACGACAGAAGTCAGACAGTTGACTTGCTCTGGTCGTGGCTCATGCCTCCCAGGTTGACGTGTAAGGGAGAGAGCCTTACCCCCAATTCACACATAAAGCGTCCGTGTCTGCGCTGCGGAACTGCTGCACCGAGCACTGCGCTGCACTTAGCCCCCACTTCTTTTCAATCAGAGGATTCACACAGTCCGCGCTGCGGAACGGCTGCGCCGCGAGCCACGGACGGTCCTCCTTCCACTGCCAGAGTTTGTTGCAGCCAGAAATTCTTAATTTAGTCTAACTTTCACCAAGTTAATTACACACATATGATGTAACCATGCTTACAACCTACAGGTCCTCTGCTTCTGAATAAGTCCAAACATGAAATGGTACAGGGGAACCTAACCATAGTTATTACATTTCCTGCAAAAGAACATTCAGCTTACATGGTCCTGTAGCCCAAGCACATTATCCATGAAACACATTATGGTAGGTGTGTACAGGTTTACATGTGTTTAGGTATCTGTGCATTTATAGACATTTTTCAGCCATGTTGCACACAAAGAGAGATTGGGCAGCCTTGAAACAGTCTATCAGCCAAATTTCCTGGATACCAAAGGTGTCCGGTTTTTTTTTTTTACCAAAGTTGCTTACCGCCCCCACCCTGAGAGGTGGGGAGCTCCATATAGCCATATTTCCTTAAATTCTGAAAGATTGAGTGCCAAACGCAAACAACAGTCCAGGTTGTTTTACAACCGGGTCCTCTGCAATCCTTTAATCAGAACCCAGGCGCCCAGAGAGATAAGCAGTAATGTTGAGGAAGAAGAAGAAACGCTTCATTTACTCACCAATAAACTACAGCCAATTATGGAGCAGCAAGACACCACTTTCCGATGCGTGCCCCTGAAGAAGAGGGTGGCTATTGCCGTATGGAAACTTGCTCCTGGCTCAGAGTACCGAAGCATTAGGCATGTCTTTGGGGTCAGCGTCACAACGGTATGTCGGTGTGAGCAGGACTTTTGTGCTGCAGCACAAACGCTGTTGGTGCCAGAATCAATCTGCTTACCTGACGAGGAGAAGTTCAAAGAAATGGCTGCCTACACGGAGAACAGATGGGGACTTCCACACTGTGTTGGTGCTACTAATGGATCCCACATTCCTATCATAGCACCTCAAGACTATCACACAGATTATTTCAACCGGAAGGGCTGGCACTCCATCATTCTTCAAGGTGTTGTTGATGGAAAGGGGCTGTTCTGGAATGTGTTTGCTGGACTTCCAGGGAGTCTTCATGATGCCAGGGTTTTGAGATTGTCCACACTGTGGGAGTTATCCAGCAGGGGAAACCACTTCCCAGCTCACACAAGGAACATTGGCGGGGTGACTGCTGGCTACTACATCTTAGGAGACTCGGCCTTTCCTTTGCAGAACTGGCTTTTGAAGCCATTCAATGACACTGAACGACTTACTGCAGAGCAGCAGGTGTTCAACAAAAAATTCTGTAGAGCACGAGTTGTAGTTGAAAATGCTTTTGGTAGGCTGAAGGGAAGGTGACGTTGCCTCCTGAAAAGGAATGACCCTGATCTGAAACTTGTGAAGCCCATGGTTGTGACTTGCTGTGCCCTGCATCATTTGTGTGAACGTCCTGGAGAGACTTATGTCCATGACTTGGAAGAATCTGCGACAACAGTTGAGCCTGTGGAGTCAGCAGCACTGGGAGTGGAGGAGGAGGGCAGAGACATACGAGAGGGTCTGATGCGATACTTGAATAGTTAATTTGCTTTCTTGTGTGCTTTTCTTGTACTTCATTGTGAAAAATAAACTTCATTCTTGCATGACTTGTCTTGTTTCATGTCTTATTTCTCAAGGCTACCAGTATTCAATGCAGAAATGTGAGTAAGCTATTAAAAATATCCAGAAGCACAAACTAAGCTGTTAACTATTACTACAGCTATGCGGTTTTAATTAACTAATGGCACAAAATGCCATTAACTTAAAATCACCATTGAGTAAATCACTTTTGAGTAAAGCAAGAACAACCAGGAATCATTAGACTGAAACAAATGTATTTCTAAAATCTTGACACTTGCTTGCGTGATCCTCTGTTGCACATTTTTATTTTACTATTTAATTTAAATGTGTGTGTGTATATATATATATATATATATATATATAATTTTCTTTCTTCCTTTTGTACAAAGTTTCTATATTTCTAATATTTCTAATTTGTAGTTACTTAATATATTCTTTATACATATGTGATATTTAATGTTTCTTCTTACTTGTTTTTATGTACAAAGAGAGCACAGTTAAAACCGAAGTCAATTTCCTTGTACGCTTCTTGAAGATACTTGGCAATAAAGGCGATTCTGATTCTGTGATAACATGAAATAAACGATATGGCCACTTGTAGTCAAACAGTTTATTCAAAACAAAGTGCAACACTGCAAACTATTTACAAACTGTAGAATAATAAGTGCACCACTGCAAACTATTTACAAAACTGTAGAATAATAAGTGCAACACTGCAAACTGTTTACAAATGTGTAAAATGTAATAACATTAAAAGAAAAAAAACACACACACACACACAACACAGCAAACTATCTAGAAAACTGGAAGCATACTACCTTTGAAAAGTATGTAGCCATCCAGACTCAAGGTGCAGTCATGTCTCAATAGGGGTAATGGATGCCCACGGTGGTTCATGGCCTGCACAAGCTGGCCCAGCACACCCAGAAAGGCCTGGTGGAAAGCGGCTGTTTGTGCCCGCTCCTCGCTCCACTGGGCAGCTTCCTGTGCCCTGGCCTCTGGCATCGTCCAGAAGCAGCCTTATGTGGGTGTCCCTCTGGGCCCGGTTCAGCTCCTGCTGTTCCTGCAAAGTGCATCTCCCTCAGAACAGATGTTTGCTCCTGCTGGAAGAGCCCCCTTTCCCTCTTGCCTTGAGAAGAACGCAAATGGTAGAAATTAGAGGTGGTCAGTTAAAGCAATTTTTACACAAATAAACACAATTGTTCATGAAAATACATTAAGAGCAACCAGCTTAATTGCAGTTTAAAAACTTGCGTATTTCTTACCTCCAACAACACGACTTCCACTCGACCCCGATGACGCTGGTGCCGGAGTGGACGCACGTGCTGGAAGTGTTGAGTCCTCTCTGAGGACGCTCTCAGAGGCCTCCTCAGTGATGGAAACAGCTTTTTGAGGAAAACAAAGCATTAAGGACAACTTCAGTATACGCACGACATAAAATGGCGGCATATAAAAACATTGTATGTGGTAATTCTAGCTACGTAGCTAAGGTTGTGTAATCAACAATACCGAGACAATTTCACTTTGAAATAAATCCAGAATAATAAATATCTGCAGTTTTTGAACAAAAAGTGACATTACACAAGGCTACCAGGCACACTACGGAGTTAAGAAACAAACAACATACCGTCTTCCACAATGAACCCCCAGCACTGCTGGAAGGTCCGAGTGTAACCCTGCTCCTCCATCAGCTTAGCCACCTCCTGATATACCTTTTCATTCCTCATGGCTCCATCGAGCTCCCGCTGAACCTCTCGTTGGCCAGGACACCCAAAAAAGTTTGGACTTCATCGACGGACCACGGAGAAACCTTGCATGCGGACATCGTTCACAAAGAAGTTGTTCACAAATGACACACTTTTTAAAAATGGCGGTTGTTATTCGTGTGTTGGGCGTCGCGGTCATGATGCTTCAGTGACAACATTATCTGACCAATGAGTGACCGGCAGTCCGTCAACGTCACCTTTTAGTATCGGCTTTACTCGCTTGGAACCAGGGTAGAGCAGGTACTAAAAACTGGTGTCTGCCGCGTAGTACCGCGCCAATGGAAACGCAACACAAACCGGGTAGAGGCGAGCAGAGTAGGGCCAAGGCAAGTCAGTGAAAAGAGCCATAACTCACTTTAAGAGATACTAACTTAATTTTGCAAGTCAAAGTGAAATATCTTATTCAGTAATCTTGAGTTGTTTTTTTTTCAGTTGACATCACTTGAAAATTAAGTACTATAAACTCAGTTTTGTGTTTAGCCTTAACTCTTTTTGGTTAATTTCAGCTATGCAAACTTCCGTATGATTGAAATGATTCAGTAATTCAAACTGAAAAGAGCATGTTCAGATACAAAAAAAAAAAAAATCTTTGAAACATAAGTATTCTAAAGTTGCTTTAACTCAAAACACACCTCAGGTACACAAACTGTGAGAAAACACAAAAAGCTCAAGTGCAAGTCACATTATTAAATGACTGAAACAGCACCAAAGATTGCTTCCAGAAAACTGTTTTGTAAATCACACAGTTCAAGAATTTTGGCAATTGGTCAGAGAATTATGCCACACACAACTTCTTAAACCTGATTTGAGATAGATTTAGAAGTATTCAAAGTCAAACTGACAACAAATAAGCAAAACCGTGAGGAACTTGCCTAAGACTAAACAGCATGATAAAATCTGTCAGACAATTCTGAGTGAACCCTTTAGTTTGACTTTCACAAAACCCTCCCTTCTCATACTTTAAGGTAGAAACTACACACAAAAGCTACGACTTATTACCAATCAAACAAAACTTCAGTGAATTCAGGGACTCAGTTAAAACAAAATTCAAAAATAGTTCAGTGGCACAGGAAACAGACTGAATTCACTGATCCACTGGTACATGAACAATTCACATTTTAACTATGGAAGAACTTCTGCATAATAAGTGTAGCCAAATGGTTTAGCTTACTTTTCAAAAACATCTCAACTCCATAAAAATGTCTTAAACTTTAAAAGCACATGTCTAATGTGTAAAAATGAATCCCACTCACCACTGAGCTTATACTTTTAACACACACAAAAACACAGCTCTACAAAACACACACACAGCCACACAAGGCTAAGTCAAAAACCACTGATAGTTGGAGAGAGTAGAGAAGGTTGGTTGGTCTCTGCAGCTGAAGCTTCCACACACAAGTGAACAAAGAAACTGAGCAGCCAGCACTTCTACCTGGTAGCTCCTCACAGGTGCTGCAGATCCTGCAATCAGGCCACTCACTCACACCCACACTCACACACAGGCACACCACACAGGTAGAGACACACCCTCATTAGAAAACACACCCACATGAGAACACATGCCCACATGAGCATGCACACATACATGAGCATACACACTCATGTAACAGAGCACAACAGAGTCAAGTAACTGTACATGGTGTTTCGACAAAAATAATGTTTGTATATTTACAAGCACAACATTAAAAGCATTGAGTCTTTCTTGAAATATAACAGTTCACAGTTTTACTGATGGTATGTTAACATTTCAGAACCAGAATCATCAGAATCAGAAAAAAACAACAACTTTATTTATCCCCAAGGGGCAATTGGAAGAGCTTGGAGTGGCACGCAAGAAGTACACAATTAAGTACACAATACAGTAAAGAGCTTATAGAAAAGCAAATTGTGTGTGCTGACAGGCCTGCTGTCAGAACTAGAAAATTTGCATTTTCTGTATGTTTAAAAGCAGGTGAAAAAGAAGAAAAAATTAAATGCAGAGTAATTTGTTAGAAACGTAGTGTCACTTCTGATAATGAAGATGCTAAATAATAAAAATTGTTACATGCAGTGAAATACAGCAAATTAAAATGTAGATACTGTGAATGATAAATTGCTTAAACCAATGACAAGAAGCTAAACAGTTACATATCTGACATCTATGAACAGAGCAGTATCATTAAATAGCTGTATTTTGTATTATTTTCTGGTTTTAAGAGGTATGCAATGTAGATACTGATTATTCCTACGATGTGTGTGGTCAGTAAACGCATCTTCACGCTGAGTGCATCTATGTTCAGACGAGGGGCAGACAACGCTAACAGAAGCAAGCAGGGAATGAGCCAATGATGCTCACGTCCAGAAAACAGTTCAAGGGGCAGAAACTATGGCAGCTGGCATAAAATACATTTTTCCATAAGAAGTCTGAGGCTTTAAGGATTTCAGAGATATATGATTTATGACTGTGCTGTGAAAAGCGTCTGAGTCTGCGCTGATATAACGGCTGCAGGCGGAGAGTTTTTCCGTGTTCACGTCGTTCTGAAGTTCGCTGTGTCAAACCATCCATCTGTCTGATTAGTTTAATGAATATGTGAGAGACGACAAGTTTTCCTACGTTTTGATATAAAAATCTTGCCTGTAGAGCAATGTTAAAGGTTTTTAGGACAGTTTTTCCGTGAAAGTTTTTCTCTCTCAGCAGCTGCAGGCTGCGCTCTGTATGATCACGTGACACGCTGTAAGATTTGCTGAAACAGGCAAACTTAGGGTTGTTTAAAGGCTTATTTCTCAGAAACTGTACAATATAGCAGAAAATGAAAACAGTAAAAAAATCGTGGAGAGATTTGTGCACATTTTGGTGCAAGAATGAAGTCTGTGGGTGCAGGGATGTGGAAGCTGTTTAGACTCAAAGTTGAAGAAGTCTGTGCAACGTGTCGATTTTTACCAATACACAATAATACAAAATTTTGGGCATAAAAGTTTTTTTTTTTGCAAAAAGTATAAATAGAATACCTTAGAAAAATACAAACACGCTTCTCCTGAACATGCTGCACAGCATAATTTTTTTCCTGCAAATCTGTGCAAAATTGTGGGCTGTGAAACGTGCCGAAAAACGTACAGAAGAATAAGATCTTTAAAAGTAAAGTAGAATATCAATATGTTGAAATGCTGTGTCAGCATTTCAACATAATAAAATGCAATATCAATATGTTGAAATGCTGTGTCAGCATCTCAGCATAATGAGTGGTTGCTTGCAGAAGCAGAAGAATAAATATAATAAAACTTAAGGAGATCAGTAATTAGCAGCAAACGGCTATTGAACAAAGGGGGCCAAGCATAAAAACATGTGAACAATATTGCGCCATGTTGAACTCCAAGATAGAGTGACATAACCCCGTAGAGTTCAGGAGGAGAACAGCATTAGGCACAAAAGTTGCTCTCCTTCTCTGGGTCCTGCAGGCCGGACAGACTGAAGCAGCTCAAGTGCTGGGAACACACGTCATGATAAAAAACACATTGCCAGACACAGTATAGAACATAAATATGAATTTTAACAGTTGTCCAATAGGGCTGTCAGCTGTGTATTAACCTGACTTCTGCACAACACAACTGATGGTCCCAACCCCATTAATAAAGGCAGAAATTCCACTAATTAACCCAGATAAGGCTCAGCTGTGAAGAGAAAACCATTTCAGGTGACCACCTCTTGAAGATTGCCAAGAGTATACAAAGCAGTAATCAGAGTAAAGGGGGCTATTTTGAACCGCATTGAATGAGAAAGTGTATCCAAACTTTTGGCCTGTATTGTATTTTAAAGGAGTCTCTCAGAATCTGTTAGATTATTCAACAGCCTTTCACATGGCTATTCAAATCCAAGCATGGTTTTATACACACTGTAAACTATAATAAGTTGACTTTACTTAAAAAAAATACGCAAACTTGCTGCCTTACAAAAAGTAATTTCTGTTAACTCAGATAAAGTAGATTTGATTAACTTATTTTTGTGAGTTTGCAGTACTCAAATGAAATTAAATAAATTCTATCAGAGTAACTTATGCAAAATCATTCCTCAGGTTGACCATGAGTGAGGAGGGCAGGGAGTGGATATGAGACCCTGCTGTACATGGATATATCACACAGGTGACACAGGCTGTCTTTGCCCTGGTATAGACTGACTGTCTATGCTCCATGGCTTAATCCAGCTGTCTACAGCATAGACTGGATGTCAAGAACATCAATAAATTTCATTTTCTTCTGTAAAAGTATGGGTGAAAATGCCTGTGAATGCTGGGCAATAGCCTCTAATTCAAACAGGCATTTTCATTTGCCCACTCAAGCTGCCAATCATGTACTCAGCCAGTCAATGCCACAGAGCATCGACAGACAGTCAGTCGGACGGTGCCTTGGTGCACAGACAGTCTGTCTACACCACTGAGCACAGGCAGCTCATGTGTGAATCACCCATGTACAGCAGGGTCTCATGTCAGCTGTGTACCCTCCTCACTCACGGTTACAGGGTTTGGTTATCAACTTTTGATAGGTTACTGCCGTGACATGAGTTGTCAGAACTTAGTTCTTTTCAGCTTTAACAACTTCAAGTTTGTGGTCAACTTTACTTGGAAACTTTGAGCCAATCAGTTTCCTAAATTTTTCAAGTAAAGTCAACACAAGAAACTTGTCTTTACTAAGTTTAAGTAAGTAGACTAAACAGAGTGAGCTAAAATAAGTTAAGGTAACTTTTTTTTTAAGTAAGATTTACTATTACCTTTTACAGTGCAGCCACTTTATGTGTGTTATTCAGGAAGGACATTTGGAAATCTAAATATACTGAAAAAAAGTATATCTTGCATAAATATGTATAATAGTTTAGTGTTGAGAATATATTTGCTGACATAATTTTAAATATCTACAAAATTATGCCCCAGTGCATGATTAACTAATTTTTTAGATTTCTGAAATTTTTTGCACATTTTGAACAACAATTTTAAGCCTGGGCTTTAAAGACATTTTTATGCATTTTGGAGCCCAGTGTCCTCTTAAATTTATTAATTATTGTCGTGAATAATCATGTGAACAAGTACAGTGGAGAGAGTTGAGTACTGTAATGCGGTATGTTAAAAACTTCATGTATTTTTAAGACTATATTTATGCCTCAGACAAAAATGACATGCCACATTTTTAACCCAAGTTCTAATTGTAGTCCTTGAACAGGCTGTGGTCTATTTTGAGGGAACATATTTCAAAAGCAGCCAACTTTATGAACGGAAAAAAAATCTTGTATATATAAATTGAATAAAAAATATTGATGCATTAGCAAATTATTGTCATCTTATTATATAAGGATTCTGAATTTAAAATAGTGCAACACGCTGAAAGCGTCATGAAGACAGGAAGCTAACAGGTCGCTCACAAAAGCTGTTTGTCCTTAGTTGTTAAATTTAACTTTGCAAGATGATCTCACATCCCTCTTTTTGAAAGCAGGAGGCTGTGTGGTGTTTATTCTGACTGTAGCAGTATGTTTCTAGGTCCAGCTATCTCTGAAAATACAATATTATAGGATACATCAGTTTTATGAACTCTGCCCATCTCCAACTTCTCTCTACTCCCCTTTTAAAGCCTGCAATTTCAATGTGTGCACACGATACGGCAGTCTGGCAACCTTTTACAAGAAGTAAGCAGGTGAATACCAAATCTGTAAGAAAACATGGAAATTTGCCCCAGACCTATCAAAGAAAACCTTTTGTGGAAAGAAGGAAGAAAGGAAAACCTTTTGTGGAAGAAAGAAAAACCTTTTGAAAGATGTAGTTGAGTGAGACCCACTAATGTTGTACTCTGATAAACACATGAGACTGCTTTGTACAGCTGCCTTGTTGGGATATATATGCAGATAGTATGCTACAATAATCTCTGATAGCCTGTGTTTGTCCACAATTCTACAATTTCAATTAGTAGACTCTTTTGTCCAAAGTGAAGTACAACACAAGCGAAAAAGTTGACTACTCATGTGCCAAATATTGCCATAACACATCTTTTCGGAGATTAATTAAACAATGTGTGACCAGACATGGAACCACTGACATTTTTGAGTAGATGTTGGCTATTGTTACTACTGTAATTTCCCTATTAAGGGTTTCTACTCCAGCACTGTGGATTTAAAAAAAAAAACTATTTAAAGAGTCCCGGCATTCAAATCTGCTACTGGAATTAGAACGGTGAGGTACAGAACATGATTTAAATAAGTTACCACTTCTTCAAGTTTGTTGTGACAAAGCTGGATATTCAGCAGATAGAGTCCTAATCATTGGTGACTGATGCTAACAATAACTCCTGCTTGAAACATTTCCGCTCTGTTTTTCTATATTTGTTTATAAAGGTTGATGGCAGGCTTAATCTTTAATCATTTGAAGTTTATTTTGATGAACCCATGAAGGTTGAGAGGTAGAACAAAGAGTCAGTCACTTATTTTATTAACAGACACACGAATGCATAATTTCCTCTTCTCCAAAAACACTCCTGCAATAATGACACCAATCTGCTGAAATCTCAGTGGGGACACTCAGCGGTGATCCAGGCGGGGGACTAATCACTCAGCAGGGGGGACAATTCTGTTTCACAAATTCAAAGGTAACAGCTGAAAACTTTTTAAGACTGATCATGACTGTGAATAAATATGCAGCTTTATCTCATTCATGATTTATGGTTTTCAGAATCATCAAACTCATTCTGGAGTGGACCATTCATACAGAATCCTGCACAATGAAAACGAGATTATTAGATAGCTAATGTGTTACACGGATGAATGAGAGTACACTGGGTGCATCAGTTATTGCATCTCTTAAAGAGAGCATATTGTTTAAAGCAGCACATATTGATTGATTGAAACAAAGGAAAATTTCAGTTATCAATGGCCAAAGGAAAGGAGTTCAAAATGGATTGAACATCTTTCCAAATTGTATCAAGCTCAACAAAAATAAGACTGAGATGACCCTTTTTTCCCTTCTTGTTGTAGAACATGGCCCCTGAACTGTTGACAAGAGGGACTTCATGTAGCTGAAGTGTTGCCAAAGTTATATTGTTCATCAAATTGAGAAACTGTCCAATAGAAAGGAAGTATTCTTCAGGGCTGACATATACTCTGTCATGCTACTAAACCTATCAGACAAGAGATAGTTTAACGTGTCATGGCATTTTTTTTTTTTTTTTTCACATGAGCATCACTTTTGACCTGGTTTAGCTGGAACCAAATTATTTCCTTTAAAGTTTACCATCGAATCCCTTGGACACCCGCCATCTTGTTTGGAGTGTTTCCTACCCCTTGACAGTGCTTGATGAACCTGCTAAAGGGTCAATGACGTGACGTCCCTTTTTTGTGTCAGAGTGCAATATTTCCTTCCATCATGAATTGAGTATTTCATCATATGTATTTCTTTATTCTATGAAACCTGTGTTATTTGAACACATCTTTAAACTATTAAAATATAACATGTTTTTTTATGTTTTGGTTCCTCAAACCCCCAAAATGTCAGGTGGTGCAACCGTCCTGACAAGTATCCACAGTAATTAAACTCTAAAAATTGAATGTCAGTTATTGTAAATGGAAATTAAAAATACAGTGGCATTATTTTATGCTTGAACCTTTTTAAATAAAACATTCTTTGCAAATGAAAAGAATTTTTAAGCTGTTAAGAAATTTAAAAAACTTTTGTCCCGTAATTTTCACCTTGTCAAATGTCAGGGTGGTGCAACCGTAACATTAGACTTTTATTTTAAAGTGAAGAGAATAAAACAGGAAACAGGAAACTGCATCAGCCAGAGGAGCCCAAATGACATTTGTGACCAAGTGGAAAAGTTTGTAGATTTCTCTGAAATACTGATAAAAAAGGTTTTTTCACTTCATTGGTGACTGGAACAATTTCCATGTCAGGTGGTACAACCAATGTAATAATGTGAAATGTTANTTTAACATCAAATTATTTATCTTATTCACAAATAAAAGAAATGAAACACACAAAATGAAAATGTATGAGTCACTACAGACACTTGAGAGATACTTGCCAATAATTTCACACAGAAAAAATAACAGGAACATATAAATATATTTTCATATATTTGGTTGCGCCACCTGACATTTTTGGGTGCTCAAATTAAAAATACTAAAAAATAATGAACCTAAAAACTTTGAAATGTTGGTCAACTACTGAAATCTGTTAGAAAAAATAATTCTTCTCTCAGAAATATGTTTTTTATCCATTTTCAAAGAACCTTTTAAAAATACGTTTTTAGACCCTCTATTTGTCATTGACCCTAAAGCATATCTTTGGCCGCCCAAGTATCCTCTGAGCATTTTTGCTTTGTTTTGCAAATATTAATTAATCCTTCAACAGTCTATTACTATGACTGAAAAACAAGTGCACACTTGCTTGACACCCCTTAAATTCATCTGCCAGATGATCAAAGAGTGAATCTCATGTCATAGCTCTGTCTCTTTGCTCAGCCACCTCATTTATGCCAATTGCCTTGATGTGAGACTCACTGAAAAACAGAAGGGTGAAAAAAAACAGGGCTGTGTGGTGTGGAAAGGTTTATCAAAAATAAGGAAGATTGTCAACAAAATGAAAAAGAGGTGATGATGTCAGCCAGGCTGGGACGTAGAGAATCTGAATTATTCACCATTATTGGGAGACATGTAGTTCGAGGTGATGTCATCCAGCAGCACAGCAGCTTCTCTCTGTCCCTCTCTGAGTCTGTCATCAACTCTAGCCTGAACTTTCTGTCTATTTTTATCACAAATTATTATCACCAAGTTCTGGATGAAATTTCCATCCTCATTCTAACAACAGCATAAAAAAATCTAGAGTTAATCTTGATGTCACAAAAGCACACATCAAGTGAACCTCATCTACATGTAAAGAGCTACAGCATTACAAACTCAAGTGGGCTTCAGCAGTGCAGGGACTAAAGACTGACTTGATTTTAAAGAAGTAAAATACAATTATTCTAACTAGGCTTCCAAAACAGTATGGATAGTGCTTTCTTAGGTTTTTACCCTCAGAGTGTATTGTTTTATTTACAGTATTTGTTTATTATACAGGGTTATGCAAGACAAAAACTGTCATGCTAGAGTAAGCTGTAAAGCTAATTTTCACCTGTGGCTCCTGGGCAGGAAGATGTGTAGTAGAACATGCAATGCAACATTAAAAAAGAAAACAGCAACTGACATTTTAAACAATTCATACTGGAAGGTAGTCCATCACCAAAAACAACACATTTGAAATGACATTTCATTGTCTTAAGTTTAATTATTTCAGAGGATTAAATCAATGATCACATGATTTGTTTTTCACTTGATCCATTATTTCAGTTTACTTTCAAGAACACTGAGGCTTATACTGTCTCTAATGTGGTGAGGAATTTAGTTCCATTCTTCAACTCTCACTGAAATACAGGCTGTCCAAGTGCAGTTTTCCTGAATTTAGCTGAACAGTCTCCTCTTTCTAATGCCCTGGTTTCTCTTAAATTGGTCCTGATCTGACTCCATACATATCAACCAGGGCCCAAAATTAACCCAAAGGACTCCCCACAGCAGGTGGATCATTTAAAGGAACCATGGCACCCCTGCTTGCTCTGGAGCTGTTAGAATGAGCGCCAAATGCTCCTTCTGAACAGGAGTTTGAAGGCAAGGGGTCAGAGGGACAAGGGAAAGGGTAGAGGCTGGTTGTTTGGTGTTTGTACAGAAATGCTGCTGGTGTGACCTTTGCTTCTTTGCGCTACATGTCATGTGTAAAGCACGTACAGGATTCGGAAAAGATGGAGCTTCCACAATGATTTAATCTGAAAATATGGGATACAGCCTACCATAGGTTTACGGGCGAGCTGATCTGAGGATTGCTTCAGAGTGGAGACATCAGGACTGCTTGTTACAACATATGTATATGTAATAGAACAGAAATAGAATAGAATATTCTTTATTGATCCCTGTGGGGGAAATTTCCACGTCACAGCAGGTCACCAACATACTAAGTGCAAAAGATGCAGCAATAAAATAGAATAAAGTAGAATAAAAACAAATACAAATAATATTTAAAAAATAAGCCAAGAAATTAGCTAAAATAATAATAATAATAATAATAATAATAATAATAATAATAATAATAATAATAATAATAATAATAATAAAAACTTAAGATAGTTATTAGAAATAAGCATTTTAGAAAAAACATAAAAACAGCACTATTCACAAAGAATAAAAACAACACTATTTACAAAGAATGGCTATACACGATCCAAAAAGAAAAGAACAACGAAAAGTGACCAGTGAAGAGATGTGCAGAATTTTTTTCTTTTTTCTTTCCTTTTTTTTTGAGATCAAGTGACATGAGGTGAGAGTCCAGCCATGTTCTGATTGTATAGTCTTATTATTGTTGGTAGAAATGACCTGCCGTGGCGCTCCTTCTTACAGCAAGGGAGCCTCCGCCTGCTGCTGAATGAGCTGCCTTAGGCCCCCACAGTCTCATGCAGTGGGTGAGAGGGATTGTCCAAAATGGATACAAGCATTGACAGCATCCTCCTCTCACCCACCTCCTCCACAGAGTCCAGGGAGCAGTCAATATCCAGACCCTGGATGAACAAAGTCAGCGATGACAGCCCTATATTCCCGCTCGTCCCTTCCGATACACATCCAATGATGGCTGTATTGTCAGAGAACTTCTGGAGATGACAGTTCCCAGAGTTGTAACTGAAGTTTGAGGTGTACACGTGCTGCAGATCACCATGTCTGACACACAGCCCTGATACCTCAGGAACTGTGGTCTGTTGGTGAGGTAATCGATGGTCCAAGCAGCCAGGTGACCGTCCACTCCTGCTCCTCCAACATTCCCCCTGAGCAGTGAAGGTTGGATGGTGCATGTGTAATCAGGAGAATGGTGTGTGTGTGTCTGGATTTATGTGTGTGTGTGTGTGTGTGTGTGTGTGTGTGTGTGTGTGTGTGTGTGTGTGTGTGTGTGTGTGTGTGTGTGTGTGTGTATGTGTGTGTGTGTGTGTGTGTGTGTGTGTGTGTGTGTGTGTGTGTGTGTGTGTGCCTGCCTGTGTGTATGTGTGTGTATGTGTGTGTCTGTGTGTGATTGCATAGTGGCATTTTAACAGACTATAAATGAAATCAGGACACAGATACTTGAGGTACTACAAAGAACATCAAAATATCTTTTAGAATCATAATGTCATTGCATGAAGCGATTACATGAAAGTCCTTATCTATAAAGCTCTTTTTTCCTTTTATTTCCACATTAATAACAACATTTCTTATCAACATACTAACATACACATTTCAACAAACATACCTGGGGTCCGTTTCACAAAGCAGGTTTGGTGAAAACTCTGTGTCTATTAACCCTGAAATAAGGGAAACTCTGAATTTTCCGTTTCTTAAATCGAGGTAAGTCAAACAGAGAAAGAGGGGAAACTCTAACCTGTTTCTCAAAGAGAGGTAACTTCAGCTCTCGGTCAGTTACTGTAGTAACAGACGCTGTGAAACTAACCTGGTCTGGACCAGGTTTTTGTCAATGAACCTGGAGTTTCTCTCTGTCTCCGCCCTCTTTCAACCACACACCATGTTTGATTTCCTCATTCTTTCAGTCAGCAGGCGAGTTTTGGCGTAACGTGGTTCTGCTGTCTGTTATTTAAGAAACATACAAGTCCACTTTTGTCACAAACATAGCATGTCCTTTTGACAATGAACTCGTTGATGAAGGTGCAGCATTATCAATATTAAAATTTTAATATTTTTCGGGAGATTATCATCAGAGCGCGCATGGATGTTCTGACATTTCCCGACAATTCTCGTTCTTTTTTAAACATTTCCGTTTCACATCACAGTCCATGATTTACAGACACAATAATCCGTCTTTACATTTGCAACATTACCAGCCGTAGTCTCTCACATCCCAGCAGATATTGTGAATTGTGCTCCAATTTTTTGTAAATGTCAGTTTTGTTTTTTGTTTTTTTTAATAATAGTATCGAAGATGCAAGGCAACTGTGTGCAGGTTGAGAAGACATTTATGTGTGTAAACGGCATTATGATGGAGATAAAACAACTGTACAGTCAAAAAGCCACGTAATGTTTATTTTATAATGTAAAATGTGATCAAAATGAGGTAAAACCGTGAGATTATGTGGAGGTTTCACCTGTTTGAACAATGTTCCTATATTTCATCTTAAGTTTCAGCCAAGTGCGCCTCTCCCCCGCAGGATTGCATCTAAATAAAATAAATGAATGATCTACATTCAGCAGTTTTCCTTGTAATATTACTGTGATTGTTGGACTACATTCAAACTTACGTATTGACAAGAGCAGCGATGTTCTCTCACACTGTCTCCCTCTGTTTTACAGCTGCTGTGGTGTTGAACTTTTTTCCTAAAATCATGTTAAAATTCTCTGTATGAGCTCATTAAGATTTCCAGTTCTTGGGGGGTGAAAAAACGCCGCCCTCCTCTTCCCCGTTGCCATGGTGACTCGTCGAATCGGGGCTCCACTAATGCTGTGTTTTTTTAGTGGTGGTGGTGCACGCGCGTAACTCCAGGTGAAACTACTCAGAGTTGATCAAACAAACTCAAATCAGCTGTTCTGGAACAGAAAACTCAGAGTTTTCTATCTCAGAGGAGATCAACTCAGAGTTCAGGGTTTAACTCAGAGATTCTTGAACCTGCTTCGTGAAACGGACCCCTGGAAACATGGGACACAGAAAACTATAAGTTTACTGGCAAGCTGATCTGAGGTTTGCTCTAAAAAAGAATCACATGAGTAGATGAGACTAGGGTACACAAATTGCTCCTGCAGCTTGCGTTGGCAGCTACTGTCAAGCTAGCTAATGGCGCTGTCTTTACATTCATAACATTTGTAACAAAAACCCATAGGACTCCGGCTAAAACACTTCATTATGATACTGCACTGTGCAATGAGTTATAGAACTTTTAACTCTTTTTGTAAACTGTAAAATAATTTTGTGATAAACACATGGTGGAGCCAACCAGAGGTAAACTTATCCAGAGCGGAGACATGGAGAGGCTGCATAAACATGATATACAGCATCAACCTCATCCGCTTCTGCTTAGGTTTTCACAATAAAACAGTACGATTAGAAAAAGAAACCAAGAAAATTTAACAAGAATTTAAACATATTTACACTGTTTCACTGACACAAAATATATTATCCCACCAATTGGTTCTTATGGTCTGATGAGTCAAGAATGCAAGCTCTCATTACCTATTCCTACTGGTGGCTGTAAATGTCCAGTTGATATGAAATAAGTCTGAGTGCTCACCTGTGTCAGCATCAGCCCTGAAACTGGCTGGAAACTCATGCAGGCTGCTCCCTGTCTCTTCTAAAGGAATAGCTGGCACGACATGTGTACTCTCCACCCACTGTGTCCCTCAAAACCCATCAGAAGAGTTCCCTCAGAGCTGCAGATATGACACAACTCTTGTTTGTGTACTCTTCTTCAAGACAAAAGCTGGTCTCTGTGTGTAAAGCGGGTTGAATCCTGAATATTACATGAGGATAGATATGTTCTGCTCAGCATGTATTCACTCAGCATCTCGACTCTTTATTCCTTAACATTTCCCCTTTGACACTTTTGATTTGCTTCATTTCTCACGGTGACTCATCAGAGGAAAAGTGTTCTTTCTTCCTCTTTGATGTGTGTTGAGGGTGTCTTTCTCATGAGGTTCACAGTTCATTTATGCATTTTCTCCACCCTCTTCTCTACTTGGTCACAGGGATGAACAAACATTGGTTTCGGGAGTAAAAAGAAAGACTGTAAATTCCTTAAGTCTCTCAGTTACATTTAGGTGTCAGAGGTCTGTTTGCTACTCTAGCTGATTCCAGTTCTGCGCGGCGGGGGATATATCACTACACTTTAGATTAGGCATTCATTACTAAATGCGTCCGGCCTTTAGGCTTGAAACTGTTTACACAGTTGCCCAAACAAATCCAAGCCCAGTGCTTCTTCTCTCCATGAGGCAACGCTCACTTTTATTGGTGAATTCTTTGCAGTAAGAAACATCCTTCTTCTTATGAATAATTGTGAAATGCATTCATGTATGGGTGCATTCCTATCCTCTTATCATTCATATAAATCAAACGTTTCCTGCTCTGTTTATGATTTTCAGAACTTCATATTTTTATTAAAGATGCCATAATGTGTCGTCTTCAGATGCTTTGTAGCTCTCAGAGGTAGTGTTTTAAAAGCTACACACTGAGCTGAATGTCAATTAGATGTAAATTACACAGAGTGAACAACAGATCTGAGAACAAACCTTGGCAAAGGAGCTCAGCGTCTTTCCTATGAACAACGGTTAAACAGTGTGCCATAAGAACTTTGTAACTGCATTCATGATCCTCAGATACATGAGAATGATAATAACCTAAATTACAGATCACAGTTATCCTTTATATGGGATGATATCTCAAAATCTGCCACAAGTATTAGATCATATCTTGTGGAAACATCTGTGCTTCCCAGAGGATCATCCCTCTCATCATTGTGGTTGTAATTTTTCAGTCATTTTTTTGACCAGGGAATACATTTTTGTTTGATAACTCTTCCTCAGCTTCACCTCACTTTGGCCCCCAATTATCAGTCTTGCATGGGAACTGGCATAGATTTGGGTGTAAAGACCAGCGTACGGCAACATTTATGGCTGATTTATGAAATGTGCGTACCAAAGCCAATCACAGCTTACAACAAATCAGGTTTTGATGAATTTGGTGTCTGGAAACAATCATAATTTAAATAACACAGCCCTGATTATTCAAAGTCCAGCCCGCCTAACCCATGAAATTTACAACATGGAGGAATACTTTACGAAAGAAAGGAGAGTTCTCTGTGCTTGAGACCCACACCACAGCAACGGGGGTTGATAGAAATGGAGTTTTGTTGTTTGGTGACCAGAAAGGTGGTGTTAGGAGTCAGAGAAACCTTGTATGCAAGGAAAATTACTGCAGCTGTCGGCAGCACGGATGTGACAAACCAAACTATGGCAGAGTTTAAAATTTAATTTACACACCCTTCATTTCTCCTCCAAGTTATTAATCTGTGGCATCTTACTATTAGAAGCCCCCAGATGACTATTTTTTTCTTCTCAGGTCCATAAACTTGGAGAGATAGTTTTAATAACATTTGGCAGCGCTAAAAGAAGCTGCAGTCAGACGCCAGCTTGAATGCATCACAGATTGAGAAGTGCGTGGAGCATTTTTCGGGTCTGCGTCACCACAAATACTTTTCCCACGTCGTCCGGCTTGAGGGTACCTGATAATGTGTGTCATACATTTATACTGTCTTTTTCCATTCTTTGAACAGGTGAAATCAGAGAAATGAATTTATGTTTCCCTCTATCTGATGGTTTGTAGCTTTTACATTTTGTTATACTGCATGAGCAAACATAATTGAAGTACATCTGCTTATAGTCATGGTTTTCCTGAATCTATAGAGGAGCAGGACTTCACTATGGAGAGAAAAATGAGACAGAAGCAAGAAATGCTCAGAAACTTCTTGGAATCCTGGAGGTTAAAGGCTTGGTTCATACGTACAGCATTGAGTATGTGTTGTCAGACCCATTGTTGAGACCAGGGGGAAGTAATCTCCCGCAGATACTTACACAGAAACTCAGCCCGAACTCAAAACAAGGGTTATATACAGTACTGAGCAAAAAAAAAAAAAAATTGACAGCACCATGTCACAACTTAGACATGCCTCTACGTTTTATATATGAAGACTCAAAGTCAGCTGTAGGGAAGGCTTAGGCATCATCACCATCTGCTTTATTTTTTTTCCAATTAACATGAGCTTTCTAACTCATTAATGGGGATGCACAAACCCTCTGTTGACCACTGCTGGTGGTGGTGTGATACACAGACATTTGCAAGCATATGTTCAAGCTGACTCCATTAGAGAGCCTCCCACAGGGTCTGGCATCAGAAATAGCCATCCAGACTCCACTTTGATGGCTGAAATTTCCTCTCTGTGATGCACTGAGTGCCTTGTCCAAACGGCTCTGAATCTTTGAGATGAGAGATTTATTCCAAGGTTCGGTATAAGGAGTGTCAGAGTAAGAGCCGGGCTATTTTGTGAGTCTCAGTATGAGGTATTTGAAGTTGAGATGTAGAAATGAGTCAGTAATGGAGGCTGTGACTTCACTTTCCTCCCTTAAGTATGTGAAAGCCCACTTAAGACAGTGCTCAGTTACTCTGCCTTAAAAAGCTAAAATACTTTTCATGCAGACCTAGAAATGGAATCTTGATTGATAGTACATGAAACTAAAAGTGGCTCAGCTAGCTTTCAAACGTGCATTAATATCATGAAAGCTGAACTCTGCTTGACATCACGCACAACTGCGGCTGAGTTGGTCTGAATATGCAGCTCTCTGGGGAGAAGAAGCAGCATTTAAGTGACAAATTAACTTGCGTGGAAGTAAAAATTATGTAGCTCTTTTAAACTGAGCTGACATACTTTCTCTTCCATAGCCATTAGAAAAAGAAATCTCTCTCCACTTTGGATGATGGCTCAGGAATCGTGTTTTAATTGATGTGATTACCAGGCACTGAGAAATGTCACAGAAACTTTTAATTAAGTCTAGCCTGTGATTTAAAAGGGACGGAAAACGACACATTTCCTCTGCAGCTGAAAGCCCCTCTTCCTTTCTGCAAAAGACATCAGGTCACGCTCAGCACTCTGGATTGTTGCTGAAATTGAAAGCAGTGTCTCTCAACTTGTCAATTCACATTAATTAACATTTATTTTACAGCAAACCAAAGATAAAAGAATCAGTGATAAGGGAATTAAAGGCCATCATATGAGGACGGATGGACAGCTTTTTTTCAATGGGTTGGTGATTAAATTAATAAATATTCTGGAATGTGTAGGTCAAAGACGTGATTCATATATTTTCAAGGCAACTAGAATCATATATTAAACATCTGTAAGACACAATAGATGTTTATATTCCCTTGATGTGGACAGCCTGATGCCACCCTGGGTTTCTGAGAAACAGGAGCAAAAAAATCAATTGTCATGGAGATTAGCAAATGGCAAAAAGTCTTCGCATTTCTTCTGACTTTCTCCAGAAAGGCTTCGGCCTACTTGGGGAAAGGAAGATTAGAAAAAGACAGAACATCCCACATGGACTTAGAGTGGTTTTCTTTCCCATCTCAGCGCCCACAAATCGGTAATTGTCTTTGCATCCAGCCTCTTAAGGGAGAACGAGAGCAAACCCCACAGCAGCCCATGTTGCTATTTGTCCGAAATTTCAGTTGGATGAAGGAATAATGTTCCGAGCAGCCTCAATCTTCGGGTTTAAGAGAGGGTGATTGAAGCCCCGGTGGCTTAACAGATGAGACAGACTGCCAAGTGCCTGCATGTAGCCTTTCATTCCGTCAACTTGTAAGCTTAAGTCTTTCAGCATTATCTTGCAGAGTTGCTGAAATGTTCAGGCTTGTATTCATATTATGCCCCCTGATAATCTGGATCAAAAATGCTCTTTTTCTGTGAGTCTTTAATTATGGAGCAAAGCTGCTGAGTGAAGAAAAACTTTTTTTTATTCTGAAATGATTAGGTAGAGAGCTGTTTTAGGTGCATGATATTCTTTTGTTTCTCTACTACTAATTGATGCTCTGTCCTTGAAGAGACTCCTCTTTGTTGTGCTGCCTTCAGGTGGAGAAGAAAAATGAAAAAATCTAAATTGATACTTTGAGAAAAACTTCAGAAAGGCAGTTTCTCTGGAGTTCACATCATTCAAACGCCAAAAAAAGTGTTCAGTCGCTGAGATCCAAAAGCTTACATTTCCCCTCTCTCTTTATCTATGTACTGCATTTCCATATTTGTATGATGAATCTGTGATTACTTTATTCCACCAGTCTCTACTCATGTTCAGCTCAGTGAACTAACAGGGAAGACAGGGTTTGTTTGAAGGATCTCAGCACAAAGCGCTTACTTTATCTTGAATCAGACTAATGATGATTTTGTCTGTGAAAGTGGGAGATTGACTGAGTCATGCTCAAACATCCATGCACCAGCCAACGACTGGACCAAGCGTACCTCTGTGTAACTTTCATCAGACAAAAAATGAGTGGATAAGCCATGGTGTGACCCAAAGTTTAGATGCAAATCAAAAGTAACCTTTGGAAAACTTAAAACTATGGGTCATATTTAGAGACACTTCTAATGTTATCTTTTGGTGATATCATAGCTTTACACCCTTTTCAGTGAGGTAAAAAGTGTAGTTCTGAACAATAACATGTATAACTAAAAACTAGGAGCTAACTAATAATTCTAAAACCCTAACTTCCTGTACAAAGATCAAGTCTATTATTTATACTAATTAGGTCTTACTCATCCTAAATAGAAAGGAGAAATAAAAATACACACCAGAAAAACACAAGTTTCATCTTCTAGCATACACAGTGCTTTAAACATGTATTAGACCACCAGTCAGTGGGTGTAAGGTGGTAGTAAGATGTTTCCACTGCTGCCCTAAACAAACAGTGTATACAAAACACTTTATTTTCTGTAACACATAATCCTCCGGGATGTACGAGCTCTTCAATCAAAATTATATATTCATTGCTGAAATAAATATTGTTGTTATCCATGAATTCTCATATGTGCTGTTTATGAAAAAAAAAAAAAAAAAAAAAGAAGAAAGAAAAGGGGTGATCCAAGTTAATATTGCATTAATGTCAAACTGAATTTAATTACTTGCATTCCTAAACAGAAAAAATAAAAATATTAAAATGTCTTTTTGTTCTTCTTGAGTAAATGCTGAATCTCAGAGACTTCCAGTTTTCTGGCACAGAACCAGAATCAGAAATACTTTATTAATCCCTGGGGGAATTCATTCTGTTGCTTATCAAACAAATGCAGCATTTAGATATTAGAAACTGGGTAATAAAATAATCTATGAAATAGAATATGGTAATAAAAAAAAAAAAAAACATTGAATAAACAATTAGTACCAATGAAATTAGAAACAGACAAAAAAGTTCAAAA
Source organism: Thalassoma bifasciatum (assembly GCA_008086565.1). NCBI lineage: Eukaryota > Metazoa > Chordata > Actinopteri > Labriformes > Labridae > Thalassoma > Thalassoma bifasciatum. Next base: position 20,670 of record RPOG01002179.1, on the reverse strand, counting down.
CGAAACTAGGTTGAATAAAGATAAAAAAAAATAAGTACAAAAAAAGCAAAAGATTAAAAATAAGACTAATACTTTATTTGACAGATATTGTGCATTGAAACAAATGTTGCAAAGAGTATTGACCGATTTGCGAACAGATTGCACAGTCTATGAGCTCAAATTGGAGTAGCTAATAAAGGTGAAACCCTCTTATATTTCTTTACTACTGCTCAAAATTGTGATGCTCAGGGAATTTTGAGTAGAAGCACTTTGTAATGCTGAATAGTTTCCTCTTTTTCCTGACAGATGGTCTAACTGTGCACTGTGTGTGTGTGTGTGTGTGTGTGTGTGTGTGTGTGTGTGTGTGTGTGTGTGTGTGTAAATATAACTCCCTTGCAGAGGAATAAAAAAATTTCAAATGAATTTAAAATTTCTAAATTCTAGGGAGTCAACCCAGAGATTAAGCTTAGAGCGGCATGTGGTAATCTTTCTGTATTAAATTAAGCAGTTCTGGGAAATGCATTGGTGACAGTTACTCTAGCTATAATATGGACAACATGTAGGTTGGGCTACAGTTCAAATCCTAAACACAAGAAACCTTTTTAATGAGGCAGGACTGAATCAAAGTACCTGTCATGTTCAAAAATGCTGCCTCCTTCACCTCAAAGCCAGGGTGAAAGTGTCACTCTCATACTTATAATTCTTCATTCAAAATGAAAAGATTGGTCATAGCTTTTTGCTGAATTCAAGTGACTGTATTTGGGTTAATGCTCTGCACATCTGTTTATGTAACACGGGTCAAGGTCAGCAGGAGATCTCAGGGAACAAGAGTTTTTTTTTTCTTCTTCTCAAGATCACCCCCTTTTACATGATTTCATGTTTATCAAAAAGATGTATTGTTTCTGTTGGAATTTTGTATTCAATAAAGAAACTTCTCAAACCAGCACAAAATGGCTGGGGTCAACAGATTTGCTGTATTTACATTTGTATGTTGTTGCCACTCAGACCATGCTGTACTCAAGTACTCAACCCCCCCCCCCAGCGCTGCTTCATCAGAGTCAGCGGACCAGAGAACACAGACTGTTACAGAGTGACAACTTTACTCACTTTTTGGCTTCTTTTAAGTTGTTTTGGACCGAGACAGCCCTTAAACACCCCACCATTGTTTATGATGATGTTATGCCCCCAGAGCTAGGGCAAACCTGAGGACACAACTTGTTGTCCCCCTCCACTCTCCCACTCCCAAAAACAGCCACAAGAAAACTGGTTTAAACAAAAATTCAGTTTATTTTCCCTCGGAGGGAGAAAAGCCAACACAACAAACAAAAATTCCTGGGTCCCTACCTTACCTAATGAAACAAAATACAACAAACAAAAAGACATGGCTCTTACCTGACGAACTAAGAACACAAAAACAAGAGAAAACTGATGCCAAAGTGAAAGGCTTCTCCCTCCTTCCAAAACTGCTTTACAAAAGTAAAATTACTAATGTAGCTTGTTTGCAAAAATAGTTTTACAGAGAATCACATGCGGCCTGCGGTGCAGACGAAACCTTTGTTGAGAGCAGGACCGAGCCAGAGAGAGAGGGCAGGTGCTGCCTAAAAGGAGGGCCTCCCACACCGCCGACCGGTTGCGGCGCAGCAATTAGGAATCCACCACTCCTCATTCGCCGTGGAGAGAGCCAATCCCCGTTCTCCACTTCCCCTTCAGAGACACCCCCCACCACACACACACACACACACACACACACACACACACACACTCAAAGAAGAGGAAAAACATAGCACAGACAAAAACACATTTCCCCATGACTGAGGGTCATGACAATGATTATCGAGAGGAGCGGATGCAGCGATCATACATCATGCATGATGCATTGTGTACACGAGGCACTTGGCCTTGCATGCTCGTGCATGAATTGTGCCGCGGTCTGACCCACCTCCTCAAAGCGTGCCCAGCTAAGGAAGTAGGCCGTGGCCAGGAACTGTTTACTTGTGGTCAAACTGGCCAATCAAGCTGTGCTTTAAGTCTGATGTGTGCACAATTGGCCGGTGTGACCGCGCCCTAAATCACAGGAAACAGTCTCGTTGTTGTGACGTAACAGTTAATAACTTGATGTAGCTGCAAATCAATACGTCACCTCATCACATTCTGCATCCTGCAGTTGTCTTCAAGAATAGAAAGTAACATTGAACAGATGTTTGTAGCCCCTTTATTTACTTCTATGGCAAAAGCATGCTTTGGCAACAACCACATCCTCACAGCAGTATGTAAGAGTGCTCATGGAGATTACGGTCCTCTGCCCAGCATAACACAACTTACAGACTACAGGATCCAATTTATGAAAGTGCCTCACTGTTTCTTCAAGCAGACAATCCACACTACACTCACCACTCTCCTCCATGCTAGCATGCTAATACTCCAGCTTGAGAAGCAGGAGTTTTGTCAGTGCTATCATCACAACAGCTCAGGAAAAAAGCTTTAGCTGACTGAGAGCTCACCAGAGATAGTGCCATTAGTGCATTTGATATGTGAATGGCCCGGTGTGATGGTCTCTTAATGTCCTCCTGTGTGGTGAGTAGACATAAATGAGAATGAAGAGTAAAGCTGCAGAAATGAGGCTGCTTCCATTCCCTGAATCTGATGAAAAGCAGACTAGTGTCTGACCTGGTTTCAACACCTCTGCTGATTCTACAAACTTCTGCTTCCAGCACCCATCAAATACCATCCCATCAGCCACAAAGCCATCTCAAAGCAATCTCCCCTGGCCTGCTCCACCCTCTGACAACTACAGCTGCTTTGCCTTTCCCCTCAAAGTTCAGCCACAGACGACGAGAGGCTTCGTCTGTTCATTCTCCCTTGTTTTCATTCGGCTCGGCATAGCTGCCGCAAAACATCCTGATCAGCACTCTCTGCAATTACTGAAAAGACTGAGGAAGCAGCAGCTTGATTTAGCAGACTGTGGGGACTGACGTTTTCTATTATCTTTGGGTCTGTGATGATTTATGCCTCATGTGTGGGAAAGCGCCTGTGATCACCTCTTACTCCTCTTTCTCTCTAACATGCCTTCTCTTCCTCCCTTCATTCCTGTCTGTCTGTGTGTACCTCTTGTTCCTTCTTTCTCCACATGCTAATATCGCATCTTCTCTCCTAAGCAGGGGCCCCTGACCCGAAGTCCACAATTCCAGATGTCTGAACAAACTAAGCGGGAGGAAGTCCTGGTTACATGATATGAAGATGAAAGCCAAGATGATGTTCAATGGGCCTCACACTGTGCTGCTCTAATAAACAATCAGACGGGGAGCTGAAATATAAAAGTGTGTGAGCCTTTTCTCAAAGGATTCCCACACAAAGTAAATAATTTCACCAGCAACTGTTCCATATATGGTTACATACTGTACAGAGGGGACCCCAGTGTGTTTGCTCCTCAGCACTGCACAGGCAGCAACAATGACAAGCTGTTCACTACAGCCCGGGGGAGAAGAGCATGAACTACACTATAATAAATCACATTTTCTATTCTGTAATTAAACTATTCAAGTACATACAGCTAAAAACAACATTACGCCTGGGGAGGGGCATATTGTGTTAATATTCATCACCATAAAGCTACACAGCACTAAAATAAGCGATAGATACTCTACACGAGCCTGGGATCAAAGCAGCCTAAATACAGCTGTGCCCAAAAGTTTACACCCCCCAGCTGAATTTCTGATTTTTCTGCCTTTTCTCAGAAAATATGAATGATAACTCAAGATCCTTTTTATAACTCATGGTGAGTGGTTGGGTGAAGACATTTATTGAAAAAAAAAAAGTTTATTTTTTAAAAATCATAATAACAACAGAAACTTCAAAAATGACCCTGTTAAAAAGTTTACACAACTCTGGTGGTTTTGGCCTGATAAATGCACAAAAGTGAACACAAATGTGTTTGAATGTCTACTAAAGGTAACCATCCTCACCTGTGATCTATTTGCTTATAATCAGTGTGTGTATAAAAAAATTAACAGGGCCATTTTTGAAGTTTCTGTTGTCATTATGATTTAAAAAGAATAAACATAGTTGTTTATTAATAAATGTCTTCACCCAACCTCGAACCATGAGTGACCGAAAGGTTTGTGTGTTATCATTTTCTGGGAAAAGGGCAAAAAATCTGAAAATTCTGCTGGAGAGAGTGTAAACTTTTAGGCACAACTGTACAAGTTCTCTCACCTCCTTGTTAGGGAAGGAGAATTGTGGGAAGGCATGGAGCAGAATACAGCCAGGAGCAATGACAGACTAAAAACTGTCCACTCGCCACAAGAGCGTCCTTCCTGCTTCCACCCCAATCCCGACCCAGCAGGTCGTGCTGTCCCAGTAATTGAGTGAGTAATGGACTTATTCCGCTGAGTGGTTCTTTGGGTGTACTCGATACTCAGATGTAAATCCTGTGGCAAATGGCAGATTAGGGGGGAAAAAAACTTGAGGAGAATAAATACAAGCAAAAACGGGAGAAGAAATCCAAGAGCAAAAGAAAACTCCTTACTCCACTTATTCCCACACAGTGAATTCAGTTGAGGTCTCAGCTTGTGCTGTTTTCTTCTGCCTTTTGTTAAATTCTATGAATTCTTCTTTTCTCTGCTTATTTGGGTCATGTGGCGGTGAAGACTATATAGTCTGTATTGAGTCTTCTTTTCCCTCCTTCACATTTCTGTCCATCTCCCATACCCAACCCTTGTTTTCCCCTCAGTCCACACACACTGTCCTCAATAAGCTCAGACTGAACACTGGACTCATGCCACACATTCTACCACTGGGATGAGGAGATCAGACTAATCCCTTTTCTCTAAACACACCATGCAGCCTAGATCCTCTAACAATTAGCTTGTACAATAAACCCATTATCCATAAATCCATCAGAGGTCTCAGTCCCATCTCTACCGAGTCTTTTTGCTAACACATCACAGCTGAGGATTCTTGTGGTTTGCTGGTTTTAATAATACAACACATCCAGGATGTATGTGGATTAGCACACATCCTAATGACTGCCCTCAAGTTGTCTTTTCATCCATGCATCTGTCGAAATCTCTTTCATCAAACTGGTAATCCATTGGTCTATTATTCTTACTCCCTCCTCTGTCTCCTCCTCTCATTCAGCTGTCCAGTGACCACCGTGGGTAAACAGAGTGCCCACACAGTACACTTTACTGGAGGAATCCAGTGATTAAAATAATCTCTTTCCTCAATACACACCATTATGTCTAGATTCCCTCACAATTAGCAGCCCACGGCCAGATAGCCAACAATAAAAATAAGCCGCCTTGAGTCAAAACAAACACTCACTTGCAGAAGAGGCAGAAACCCACAGCAAGCCGCCAAGTGAAATATTTCTGGTGCGCCTTGTCATGCTGATGCTACACGGTGATGGTAGCAGTGATCTCATCCATTAAATATTGTTTTTGCCATGTAGGCTGCAGGCTCCTTTTTCCTTGTTCTGCACACAAATGGAGTGTATTCTTTAAGCTAGGGCTATAAATTTATGTTTTTGTGGGAGCCTGTTGCTAGGGGCTGGCGAGGGTTGGGAAGTGAAGGGGGGGGGGGGGGGGGGGGGGGGGGGGGGGGGGGGGGGGGGGGGGGGGGGGGGGGGGGGGGGGGGGGGGGGGCAATGGCCAGGGGCCAATTAAAATACAGATGTCTGACTGTCGGTGTAATTCCATTCAGCCATGATTTACATTTAGAACAGTCACCCAAAGCCTGCCACTCTACGCTCACGCAGGAAATCGAAGCTGACTCCAACCTAATGAGAAAAGTGAACCTCCCGAACTTTTACAAGCTTCTCGTCTGAAAGGAGCCTTGCAACTATGGCCTTAATATGAAAGTCCTTTCAGCTAATCACCCATTGACAGGGGGAGACCGATGCATTAGGAACTCAGCAACCAATTTCACTTTGTGCTGCTGGTGTGAAAAATGCATGGCGGGAACATTGCCCTTTGTTAATATGCTTGGCAGCCTCTCCCAAGAATAATCCCTCTCAAACAGTTTACCACATTTGGAGCAATATGTGAAGAATGTTTTCACCCAAGGATGAAGGACTTCATTCAACAGAGAAGACCAAGAAAAGTTTTGTGGTACTTACTTCTAATAAAAATGACAAAATCTGTTAGCTGTGATTCTAACTTGGGGAGAACAATGCTTGCATCCTTCCAACATGGATATTCAAAATGCTGGTGGAGAATATGTGTGTTGGCCATCATCATCAGGTCAGGTAATGCTGATAAGAATTCAGAGGAGTTTGATTAGTTTGTGTTGGTCCACAGATTAGCCCAGGTGACGACACCTGAAACAGATGTGCAGAGAATTAAATTCAACAACCAAAGTGTTAGACAACTTCACACCTTTGCAACCAGTAAGGTTGAGTTCTCACAAGTGCGTGATATGACTTTGTTCTGGAAAATCAGTATTTTCTCTAACTGGTGATAAAAGTCAAACCATCACACCGTATTTAGAACAAACTTCTTTATTTCTTACTGATATCCTGACAATTTTCAGCCAATAATGGTACAAGTGTCCTTGATCGTCCAGATAACTGAACTGATAAAATTACCCATGAATCTCGAAAAGTTAATCATATTTCAGAAGAATTTGGTCCTATGTAACACAACAAAAAATGCCTGGTTAATTTACGACAGTTGTTGGACTGAACCTTCTTTGCTTAAGAAATTAAACAAGGTTTTTCACTTAACCACACCTTGTTACTTAACACACACTAAATGAATGAGCAGTATTGTGTTATCGTTTTTTTTCGTTTATATTGTTTTTTGTTTTTTTTAATTAATAATATATTCAAATAAAGTACTGGTATTCTGCAGTTTTTGTCAAGGGGGTTGTTAAAACTGCAGTATGGTACAGCCCTACCTGGAATATTTTTACCCAGCTGCGTCTTCAGTCTGGCTGCAAACCTACTACTACTGTGAGGCACCTGCACTGAGAACTTGAAATGCAAAAAGTGTTGCACTTCTTGTTTAGCGTTGAAGTAAAGTTTTCACTCCAGTCCCACTGAAGGTAAATAAGATCTTTGAAAATAAAATTGAGTTTCCATTTCTGGTTTGAAATGATTATTAAGTTTATTCACCATCTTATCCTATTTAAAATTGCTATTGGTTTATAAAGTTAGGATGGGATATTAACTGCTGATTGTAAACTATAGCACTTAGAAATCAGCAATTATTACTACATTTAAACTGTAACTGAGGGTTTGTGTTATGATATGCAACATTGGGAAATTTCAGAAGTGTCACCATCCACTAACTCAGCTTTTGAATGAATAACCCCTGACACTTGTCTCACAGCAGACTCAGCAATTGATCCTGGGTGCACAACTGTAACACCACACTTTAATATCAGTCTGTTTGGTTTCTACTGGCTTGGAGATTGGGAAACTGGAAGTGATTTAAAACCAAGGCTTTGCTGAGTGAAAGGAGCGTGTCCTCATTGGTCTGTTGAGCTGATGGAGGCTGCATTTCAGTCACTGGGGTTTACACTCTAGGCTCTCCAACAGTAGTCAGGCTCTTAACCCCAAAAACAAGACCCTTACTATACCTTAAGGTAGGAAAAATGCTGCTGACCAGGGGTCTCAAACTCAGACCACCTGAGGGCCCCTGAGCTTCCAGTCTTTTTTTTGGGGGGGATGGGCACTTCAGGTGAACTACCAATAAAAAAATAAAGATCAAGATATGCAACAACTATACATCTCAACTTGAATTATTTTAAAATCACATTTGTCTTTCCCACTGAATGCTTGCTGCCAGACCCCTGAAAGCTCTTCTTCTCAGCCACATTTGTTCTGTATGAGGTGGACACTGAAACCCTGAGTATGTCTTGAAAATGGACTTCACAAAGTCTGGGGCTCCTCTTTAATGTTGTCGTATTAACAGTTCTCCCTTTAGCTGTGAAGCTTGCTGCACCCACTCATCTTCCTGGTACTTAGCTAACTTCTCCACGTTTAGATAACATGAGGTTAAACTCCTTAAGAAAGGGAACTCTTTGCATATGAGACGTGTGAATCCCCTAAAACTCCAAAGAAATAATTACTCTCGATTCTCCTGACACACTCTGCGCCTCACATCAACCTTTCTCGTCCTTTGAAAAAAACTCCTTGGTTTAACAATGTTTTGAGGATGTTGACAGTGTGATATATATATATATATATATATATATATATATATATATATATATATATATATATATATATATATGACAGAAAGAACAAATGTGGCTGAGAAGTTCTGTCAACTTGGATATTGCCTGTTTGTGATAATCTAGTCAAGCCAACAATAAAATTCCTGCTCCAAAGCCTTGTATCTTTTTGTTCAATCGATAAAGATAATCAAATTGAACAAGCCAACAATTCCTCATTCTGTGGAATAAATGTTTTTATTAGTATAACTCAACAGTTTTGTGAGCTGAACATTGAAAAGCTTGCTTCATTGCCATTAATTTCCACCTTCCCCAAAACTGATATCCTTATTCAATAATTATGAAATTCTTAAAATGTCACATTTTTAAAAAAATGTACAAGGAAATGACAAAGTACACTGTTAATAAAAAAAGAAGAAGATAATTCAACTTAAAATAGATTGCAGCCTGGCTGCCTTTAAAAAAAAAAAAAAAAAAAAAAAAAAAGTTCTAAGCAAGGAAATGTAAGTTGTTTCTACTTTGTCTAAGTCCCTTAAATGTACTTGTATTAGTTTGGGTGAATAAGACAGCACTGAGAGGTTGCTTCTAACAACTCATTTTTTTAAGTTTAATCAACTGTCTGTGGTACATCAAGCAAGTCAAGTACAGACGCCGTGCCATGTGCAGCACAGACTGAGTCTGTGCCATGTAGAGCACGGATCTCTGGTGCCTCCTGAGGCATTTGTAGCAGGGTCTCATATCCCCTGCACTCCCTACTCAGTGACAAAACCATTCAGCTTGTGTTGGGTAAGCCAGTAATTCCTAAAGGTGCGTTAAAATTTAGTAACTCATTATGTTAAGTAGAAACAAATGATTCTTTAATGACATTTCAAAACTGACCACAGCTGTTTTGTTATGAATTTGACTTGACAACAAAAATCTTACCTCAAGGAATAGATTAATACGGCAACTGCCATGGTAAGTGCTACAGGGTTTCCTGTGCATTTGTGCAGTGGACATACTTAAATTTAGTTCTATTTTACAGCGTCGTCTAGCAAAAAAAGGGTACCATGATTGTAACTCACATAACCTTGTTACACTGTTCTGGAAATCCTTATTGAGTCAACCACAGGGAAAAGTTAGTTGGGAAAATGTGGTTTTATTAGTTGCAAATATTTAAGCTATAATTTTGATTCAGATGAATCAGAAGACATTTGTCAGCTCAACAATTGCTAGTTGGGATTTTTACAGCGTACTTGCAGAAATAGATGCTCATTATTTTTGGAAGGCAGAAAGTAGATTCAACAGGACAAGCACAATGTTGGTAGTCAGCTGTTATTACTGTTGTTGTCGTTTGTGTTGTTAACACATGGCCATGCTACAATGAAAGTGTAATGCACATGCAAAGTGGAGCATGACATCAGCCTTTCAACTGAAAACTCGCACACAACTAAAAATGTCTTGCTATTTACACAGCAACAATGTAACAGCGTTTTCGTAAAAATCATTTTCAAAAGTTTACTAAAATGCTGCTAAAAGTTGACTAGAATGCTGTTTATGCAACAATACTTGTGCATTTCACCCCAAAACGTTGTCAAGGCCTAAACCTGCCAAGCTAAGCCAAGTGTTCTATTATACAAGAGTTGTGCTCGTACTAATCTTTTCATATTTCACTTGCAAGAAAGAGCAAGTATTTTCTGAAATGTTTCCAGACTTTTGAGCTGCATGTATTACATTTGCATAAAACACGTGTATTGAATTTGAAAAAAAAAAAAAAAGTCAACAAGATTGTAAAGAAGAACACAAAGAAACAGACATTTACTGTAAGTGTGGAATGATAGTTTGACTTTCACCACCACTTAGACACAATATTGATTTGTCAGAACAAGGCCATATACTTGTGAGAACACTGTGTGCAGTGCTTGTCAATAATAGTAACTGTGTGTATGGAGGGCAAAAGGATGTGTTCTGTCCACAGTAATAACTCACAACTTTCTTTACAGTCTGCAGTTTTATATCCATGGGCCTTACTGTAATATTCCTGTCAGACTGTTGCCTTAAAAACCTTTCCCAGCCAAAGCAATCATATCGTTTACATCCAACCTCCGGTGCAAATCAGAGCAGGATTCTGACTCGCATTTTGTAAAGAAAGGTCAGTACAGCTGTGATTTATAATATGTTCTCCTGTAAATTCAACAGGGTAATCCATCAACACGAAAAAGAAAGCACCATAATAAATATTTGCCTCCTCAGAGCCTGTGAGTGAATACACAGGAGGGGTATTTTTCAACAGTAAGATTGGGGAATATGTTTGAAATTCAACAAACAGCCAGCAAAAAATAGTCTGCACAGGGAAGCTGGGAAAAACACAGAAAAGGTCATTTAGTTATCGGGAGACAGACTGCTTTGTTTGTCTGACATCTGTTTATTAATTTTAGAGCTCCCTCTGATCTACTTTGAATGGCCCAAATTCAATACACATCCAGTGTCAGTGGCAGAGGTGTTGCCAGCCATTCTTCTGCAGCTCATCCATCTGCAATAAACAGGATAACATGTGAGGACAATGCAGCCAGGAAGCAGACTCTTGTCCCCGTGTCCGACAGGAGGTCATCTGGGACGCCCTGGCACGAGTACAATCTACTCTTCATGGTCAAGATGTGCAAGTTATGCTCGGAAATAGAGGAAGTACACAATGCTTTTGGAATTCTGAGCTCGCTTTCAAACAATAAGGTCTGACCTAGCCTCTGGTGTAAATCATCCAGTGCTTTGACTTGATGTGGAAAACAAAGAAAGGTGTCCTGAAGTGGGGTTTTCTCCATAGTCATGTGAGTGAAGCTGAGCTAGCTTGCTGAGGCCCTGAACTTATGAAGTGGAAACATCACAACATTAGAGGTTGTCACAGCCTTATTATTGCAGCCATGACTAAATTAGCTCTGGTATGAGCCCCCCTGTGTTGCACAGTCTTGCATGTAGGCGGCTTGTGGGATTAATTCAAATGGTTGACTTGTCTTACTGATCAAAAAAGAAAGCTCCTTTGTTGCGTAAAACCATTCTCTGCACATAATATGACGCTTCAGATGGAAGAAACGAGGCCCCCCTTTGGCACTGTATCCCACATCTAAGCCCTTGTGCATGAGCCTTTTTTCCCTCTTTTTGTTGTCACCATGCCATGCCACACAGTGTGGGACGGCACAGACGGACCCACAGTGACAGCAGTGAGAGAGGGCAGCTGGGAGCCACTTCTGAGGCGAGCCTCGTCTTTAATGAGAGGGGTGATCAAACATGTTCCCTGCCTGTGAAAGAAAATATTATTCTACTGAGCAGCAGAACAGGGTGATGTAGGTGGTGAAGAACAAGTTACGTGCCAATTTTGTCCTCCAGTGTGTTTGCTCTGATTTGGTTTCAGGGATGGTTGAGGGAAATTGAAAACAAATGTGCAGTTCTTGATGCGCCACCCCTCATGGATCTCTCACTCTCTCTCAGCTTTCCTCGGCTCTTTACGCTGTCTGTTTTTTTGTACCACTTCTTTCCTGGCTGCTCAATATATGGAAACTTGCATTCCTCTTTCCACGAAAAGAGACACAGCCACGCCAAAATGCACGTTTTCCCATAAACAAGTACACAAAGGCTTTGTCTCATTACTGGTGAAGTTAGACCAAGTTTGCAAACAAACAGAAAAGCTATGGAAACAAATCCTTTCTTCTCGCTCTCTGAACTGTAATGGGAAGTGTGTGAGCTGTAGAATCGCTCTATGATTTTTTTTTTTTTTGTTGACATTCTTGAGCCATCACAGTGACAGTCTGGGCAGGTCGCTAGTCACTTGGCAATTTGAGCATCTGTGGTGCCAAACAGCCTCAAATACTTTCCTCAGCAGTCCTCCCAGTTTAAGGCTTGTTTGTGCATCAAGTAATTTTAACACAAAACTTCTCCATGTGCAAACAGACACACACATGAGGGATCTGTTCCCAGCTGACTCAGCAGGAAGATGATGTGTTCTCTGTGGCAGGGACACGTGTGCAGGAGCTGATTGGTGTTCAGCACACAGCGGGATGACATCATCCCCAGGGTTGCTAATGACCTCCTGCTGGTTACACTGCCTGCCAGCACAAGCATAGCAGTCTGCTCACTCACACATGCTCCTCTGTGCAACTACTGTACTTACTTTATCAGCCGCATGAACTACAGGCTTGGTTTGGGAAAACCCGACACAGCTGGGCCCAATTGCACACCACATATGACTGTATTATCTGCAATCTGAGTCCAACTAACAGCGAACCTATGCAGAGTTCAAACACCAGAGGATAGGGAGGGAGGAAGTATGTGTGTGTGTGATGGGAAGGTGGAAGTATCCGGGGACATGAAACAGCAGGAGGGAAACCAATCACACCATCTTTCCTGCTTTGTATTGAGAATTCTCCCCTTTGTGACATTTAACAATGGCTGTGTTCTTTGAGACAGGAAAGGCAACACAGCTCACCTTTATCTCTTCAATTCCCTGGCGGTTCCAAAATGGCTAGAAAGAGGATCCCCCGTCTTTTCTTTAATCTCATTTTTCACTGACGTAGAGCCGCCAGGGTAGGAGGGAATCACTCTTCGCTGTGTGCCAGGAAAATGAAAACAAAGACATGTTTGCATGCTTGCTTTCTTCTGCTCCTTTATCCTCTGTTTATACAAGGACATTGCCATCACATACATAAGACGCTGAATAGACGAGGCAGTGACAGCCGGGGCTTGACTGTGCTGCGGCAGGATATGGTAATGTGAACCAAATGAGTCTCATACGCATGGTGAGTGGCCCTTGAGACGGATCCCTTCCTATGAAAAGGGTGTTGAAACATACAGTAATTGCTTTCAGTGTCGTTTGGCAGCGGTGCACCTCCTGACTTCAGGAGCTTTTTATAGACAGGGTAATTCTCCATTATTCTGCAGACGTTACATTTCAAACACGAGGGGAGAGGACGGGGAAAACCAGGGTGATGCTGCACACTAAAATACTGGAGAAGTGTTAAAAACGAATGTGGAGGTGGGGGGGACTTCCAGAGGAAATAATTCACAAACTCACAAACGCTTGAGAATGGCTCAGGAGAGCACTGTGACTCAGAGGCTAAATGACTTTAATTTATCTGGTTTTGTTGATAAAAATCGAATAAAGAGGTTTTCAGAGGTGACTACAGGGGGTGCTGCATGCATGACAATAGTGGCTCCAGCTGCTACAGAAACAAAGCATAAATAAAACTCTGAATTATGAAAGAACCACAGAGGAAAAAGCAGCTGGCAAGTAATATGAGGCAGCTTTTAAACTCTTCCCTGTTCCTGTTGACTGTCTGTGGACATAGTGGGTGTCAAGCTCCTTTCAGAGCAAACTGATGTGTGGCCAGATTTTGACACAAAATGGTGGCCATGAATCAGGCACACAGACGGACAGGTTGCTGACGGATAGAGTGCCTCCACTCCAGCCTCACATTCTCAGATTGCTTACCTTGTGAGGACCACCTTTATGGTTCTAATCATAATGCAATCAGGGCCTGAGTCATGTCAGTGGTTAGCGTCACATCTTAGCACAGCTTGAAAGAGAGAATCCTGCTACACGTCATAACTCACTGATCCTGTTCTGTGTCACCATGTGTCACTGTGGAGGGAGGTTACCTGTAAGGGTGCAGGACTCTTGTCCCAGGCAGATTATTTGATTTAAACAGTCCCCGGCTGAGATTAAGGACATTGTGTGCATGTTATCACCTTTTCCTCCATTATTCTGTTTCTTCAGCACTTCTCCAGTGTCTGGCTACACAGAAATAATACTGAAGTGAATGTTTTTCTTCCTCTTCTTCTGCTTGTTTTTTTTCTTTCCAAACACCAACATCAGGAGTGAAGAGGAGGAATGTCTGGCAGCTTTTTCTGAGGCTGCGGTCATGGCTGAGTGAAGAGCAGCTCCTCCTGAAATGCAGCCTTGGAGCCAGGAGGCAGGAGGAGACATCAGAATGGCATGCTTGACTCTTTTCAAACACTCTGGGATGAAAAATCAATAAACAGTCTTCAATGTGGTATGTGTTTGACTGTGGATTAATATATGTCGTTGAGGTAGTTCTGTAATAAAACAGGACAGCTTCATGTAAAAAAAATGCCGTTAATGGAAATATGTGTGCTTCTGACCTCATCTTAATAAATGTTTTTCTGCTCTGCAGCCTCAAACATGTGACCCAAATCCAAACTACTCCCAGGTTTTAGTATAAAGTGGGGTTCAAACTGGAAAAGTGATGACACACTGTTAACAGCCAACATGCATTAAAAGTACCAAAAATTTTGCTCAATGATTCAACTCAAAAAAGAAAAGTTGGAACTGCTCAGAGATGAAAACATATGAAGCCTCCATGTGAATAAAATATGAGACAACAAAAATCATAGAAACAAAAAAATCCAGCATAAATCTTTTTAGGCATTATGCGACTGTTCTCAAAAGGTCCTTTGATTGACCTTTTTTAGTAAACTAGTTACAAATATTAAAGTTGATTGAAGTATTACAGAGGAGGCCACAGTTGCTGGAACCTCTGTGAGGACTGAATGTATATTGAATAAATGATGTCACTTTATTGCTGAACAGTGTCAGCTTAAATGATAAAAGACCACCTTCTTGGGTGCTGACACAAAGAAGCCACCTGGCCAGAGTTTTCACCGGACTGACGTCAAACCAGTAGCATAAACTAAAACAAACATTCAACTTAACAATTAAAAACTGATGATCTCTCAGGTAGTTAAAGTTCACAGCAGAACAGAATACTATGTTGATTTGAAGCTGACACTTGTTGAATCTTGTGGTAGCATTTCCTTCTTTTTTATTTTCTTTGTGCTTTTCCTTTGCTGTACAGATCCAGTACAGAATGTGGCAGGAGCCCACGTCTGTCCACAGAAATGCCAGTCATGATGACACATCAGCTCATTTTGAAATGACAAGTTCAAGTAAAACTTGGTTTTTAAATTAGCTGTTTAATGATAATGATAATGATGATTAACCTTTCTGATGAAACCATGTGTTAAACTATAGTTTTGCTGATTTTTCCTCATTTAACATGAAAGAGGTAGGATTTATAACTTATCCTGCAAGAAGCCAGCAGAGGGAGCTCTTAATTCTTTACACTTAAAGCAAAAATCTTAATTTGGCACCTATTTTGATAGACCAATCAATCAATCAATAACAAATCTTTATTTATGCAACACCAAATCTCAACAGATATTTTCTCAAGATGTTTTCAAAAAACATGAACTGGTCCAGAAATGCTGCTGCTTTATCATTCACAGCCAACAGGGAGTCAAGATAAGGAGTCTGGTCTCATCATAATCCCTATGAGCGGAGGCCTTTGCAGCATTTAGTAAGTTACAATAGCAAGGGGCAACTTCTGAGTCAGACTCCTGTTAGGCAGACACCTGCTGAGAAGGAGACAGCAAGATGCCGACAGGATCTGTAGTTAAGTGCTGTAATGATGATGGCAGTTTGATTTTGATAGGCTTAGTAGCTGAAGTCTGGCAGGTCCAAAGGCACAGCAGCGCATCATGTTCAATGCTGATTGGGGCAAACAATGACGATGGCAGTCCAAAATTCAGACCAACATACAACCAGTCTGTGCTGCACACTGCATACTTCATACCCACCTGACAGTTATCAGGCTGTTCCCAACAATCTGGTACCCCCATGAGAGCTGCAATGTATTTGGGGGCCGCTGGGGACGTAAATTTAGCGAACGTGGTCATCTCTCACCAAAATGACACGAGATGACCGGAGAACACACAGTATGCTCCACGTTACTTAATGAACAGTGTGAGTGTAAAAGCTTTTAGACACACACTTTAAAGACACACTTTAAACACACTGAAACTCAGACAAACTGCCAGCACAGAGCCCCATCATCACTACACCTGAGGGCTCACACACTGCAAACTACAACAGCCTCAAACAGGTGTCCCATTGTGTGATTAAACACAACATTATAGAATTACAAGAGTGCAAGGGATAGGCCTACTAAACACACAGCAGGAGCCCCCTTGGTCAAATGTAACACATCTTCACTATCAGCCATGTTGTGCCTCTGTTGCTACCTTAGTCAGAGGATTGGAGCATCTGTGGCTGTGATAGAGCCTTAATAAAATCAGGAAGTTGAGGGTTTGAGCCCAACTCCTGCAATACATGTCGGTGTATCTTTGAGCAAGACACTGAATCCCAGATGGCTGTTGTTCAGTGGTTTGATGCTGTGAATGGGTGGAAGAGATCAGAAATGTGAAAGTGCTTTAAGTGGTCTGAAAGACTAGCACAGTGCTATGAGTGCTGGACCATTTGGTCCACTGCCTGATGACCTGCCCCTTTGCCCCTTGATGATTATTTTTTTCTTCAAAAGTGTATGTTTGTGAAAGTCTTTCTGTGTGGCCCAAAAATAATAAATCAAACAAATAATATTTCAGATCTACCCTTGGTGGGCCCTAACTGCCCTAATGTGCCCACATGTATCCTGCAGTTAAGTGCTGCTAAGCTGCTAGTCAGTGGTCACTGCAAGTCTAGAAACCCAATACCTGAGGGAGTCCTCAAGGGCTAGCTGGTGGCAGTTTGTCATGAAAAGAAATTGAGCTACTGTGCTAAATGTTATTTATGAGTTTCACTTGCAGTTATGTTTGCTTTCTATGTGTTGATACTCATGTTTGACTCGGTAACTCCATTCAGCAAAAAAACCATTAGTTCATGAGCAGAGCAGCGTAACAAATCTGTGACAATGTACTTGCTGACTAGCAGGTACTGTGTCCTGGGTGCTCCAAACAGGGTAGTGAAGTATGCAGGGGGCGTAGATCATGTGAGCCTACAATCCAATAAGTTGGATATTGGTTTCCTTACATATATGTACAGTTTTGCCCAAAAGTTTACACCCCCCAGCAGAATTTCTGATTTTGTGCCCTTTTCTCAGAAAATATGAATGATTAAACAAAATCCTGTCTGAAAATTCTGCTGGAGGGGGTGAAAACTTTTTGGCACAACTGTATAAGAAAATACATGATTTCCATGCTACAGTTCTATCAGCAACAACAACAACAACAACAAAAAATAAATGTATGGTAATGAAAATAAAAATGATTAAAAACCAAGCTGGAATAAAGCAATACATGAAAACAACAACATTTAAAACCAAAGTTTAACTAGACACAGACTTGCCAACCTCTGCAAAAATATTGAGCACTACTTGTTTTGTGAGGCTTTTTTCGCGGAACTTCACAATATTAATTTCCCCATTCACTGGCTGGAAATACGTTATGAAAAAACAATAACACCTGTGTTTTTGATTACAATTCCTTTAATACCTTTTTGGCAGGTGTGCTGCCCTGTCCCTCCCTCTTTCTGTCTTCCTCATCTCACATGACAGTGTTTGCCAAAGTTACTGCAAAAGATTTGATGGCTAAATGTTGAAACTGTATAAATAATCATATTCACACTCGCAAATAATCATCACAAACGCATTTATACAGTCCTACTGTATCTACAATAAAAACATATAGGACACACACACACTGACAGACAGACGCACACAGATGGACAGACAGACACAGACACACTGACAGACAGACACTGCCAGACACATGCACACTGACACAAACACACAGACACACACACGCACACACAGACACACACACGCACACACACACACACACACACACACACACACACACACATACTGGCTAACTCCAGTGCGCACACACAGCTTAAGCTCCAGCTGCAAGCGGAGGGAGAAAGGAGGACGGAGGGGGAGGCAGAGGGTAGGAGGGATGAGAAGGGGGAGTGGGGATATTACGCTATAGGTTCAGCTGACTCACTATTCTCCGCTACCCGACAACGATTGAACAGCTTCACCACGATACTGTATCGTGTTTACAGACATGAGTACCGCACATTTGCCAAAAAATTCACGTCTGCAGCTTTTTATGTTGTTTTGAGGGGCCAGCTGTACCAGCGTACTGAGATGTCAAACTGCGTACGTGTTACGCAAAATGTGTACAGGTCAGCAGGTCTGTAGACAGTGCTGCATCAAAATAACTTCTGTACAAGCTTTCTTTTGTTGTACTTTCAAACTTCAAAACATATAAAACCACTTTCTGTTTGTTGATGATTGAGCAGCACTTTTTTTTTTAAACGACCAATTATCCATTTATGTTCTCATATAACAAAGTACATAGACTAGTGTTAGTTTATAAGATAATTCAATATGGTGTTTCAGATTGGTGCTTCCTGTGCCTCCTTTTAACTCTGAGCACCTGCCCCCAAGGGTCTCTTTACAGCCATGTGGAAGAACCCACTGAACTGCTTCTTAGTTTCCTTTGTTACGGTATTAAAAATGCCAGAATTCCTTAAACTTATAAAACCCTGTGGTGGCACAGGAGCTAAAGTGGTTTTCAAATTCCTGTCAGTGACATCCACTGGGTCCATAAAAGTCTGTTTTGGATTTATATTGAATCGATTCAAATTTTGTTGAAAAACTGAAATGCTGAATTTGCACACAATCCCTGAAGAGTTTTGCCACTAACTTAGCAAATAGGCAACAGTACACCTAAAATATGCTGACTCAGGCATTTTTAGGAAACCTCTTTACCTTTCAACTTTTTCTCCAGAGTATCATAAGCTTTGTAAAAAAAAATAAAAAAAGCTAAAGTTTCACACTTATATTGTTCCAGTTTCTTTTGAAATCTAATGAGCCATGATACTGATCTTCCAGGAATTATACAGACATACAAGTCATTCCTGAAACCACAACTTTGTCCCAGCTCTGCCCCTGAAAGAAAACACAAAATGGTAAATGTTCAGAATGTGTTGGTTAAAGCCAAACGTGAAGAGAGATTTAAAAGTGGGGATCGATTTAATAATTCAAGGGTAAACCTTGCTGAATATCTCACATGGTTTTATTTCCGAGAGTATGGAAAGAAGAGCACCCTTAAAAGCAGAAAATAGATGGCATTACTCCTAATGTCAAAAACTGTCTGTTCTCTGAGTGTAATGTAGGCCCAAGGCTATGCTTTTAAACTTTCCTTCAGCCAAGCTAAAAGGAGACATTAAGTCTTTTTGCATACCTTAATATTACATTCCCCTTCTCTCCTGACTGCCAAATATTAGGTTGGAATGATGGAATATTAGAAAAGCTTTTAAACTTTCTCTTTGCTACAACTTTGAGGTTCCTCACTTATCATCACACAGCCGCTCAAGACTTCTAGAGCAGGAGAGAATGTCCGTGTGTTATGGAGGTAGAAGTGGAAAAGTGGAACAGTGTTTGTCAGAGAGATTAGCTGAACATAAACAAGGAAAATTTGGGGAGCGACGGTCTGCTCAGGAGCGATTTAGCTGCTGGCTGCAAAGTAAAGTTGACCAGACGGATCCAATGCATGGCATTCTAAGGAGTTTAGAAGCCTGGCCAGATAAAGTAAATCTCTCTGGCTCATGTTTTGACACTGATCCAGGTAAGAATATGCCAAAAGATCAAAACATGGCAGCTGCAAAACACAAGAAGAAACCACTGTTAAAACTCAATCTTCCTGACAGCTCATGGAAGATATGACTCACTGCAGAAGGCTATTTATCCGCTTTTCTTAATCACATGCTTTCATGTTTTGTTTCAAAGAACAGGGAAAATCCACCCCTGAAGCGGTCTTTGTAACCTTCTTGGGGAAAAAAAAAAGTACATTGTAAATGTTATTTTCAAACACATTTCCCTCATAAGTTTGAAGCCTGTGTTCATAAAAGCCTGACGACCCCTATATCTTCCAACAGTTCCCACAGCTTCCATCATTACTCTGCTATCTTTTCTGCACTTTATTACTCCCACATGCCATAAAAATGTGCAGCCCTGCTGCCACCCAAGGTGACGATTAAAATCACGCCATGGCTCCTTTCACTGTGACAGACCATCAGATTTAGCCGTCTGTACCATCAACAGTCTCTTATCAGGCCGTGGCATTGACAGCCTCATTCAGGCAGCTCTTCACTTCAGATACACACCAAATGTTGTGTTATTGCTCCTGCTGTTTGACAAATAACAGCTCTGCATTTGTTTTTGTATCGACTACTTAGGGTGGAATGCATTCACTGTGTTTTGTGTGTGGTTTCTGCCTGAAAATGTGCTTTGTGTGTGTGTGTCTGTGTGTGTTTGTGCGTATAACATTCTGTTTCCTGTCAGGGTCTGCGGCTCCATGGAGGCAGCGTCCATCAGGCAGGCAGGCAGACAGGCGCTGCTGTGGGCTTATTGAATGTTGGTTCAGGCCTGCAGGGAGGCAGCGCTTGAGCTTCCTTAATCACAGCACAAATGCCTTTATTCATCTTCAGAACAGTGCAATTAATTTTGTTGTCGGTGTCAGAACCTTTGGGGAAATCTGACCTGTTATTACCTCTCACAGCCATGCATGTTCTTTCTCTCACTTTTAGTGCCAGACAGGCATTCAAAATAAATGTAGTTTTAATATTGTATTCACATTCACAGCTTGAAAAGAGTTAATAAAGGTCTTTTGTTTTGTGTGGACAATAGA